>QXTE01000149.1:2566189-2595714 GCA_003942145.1 Platysternon megacephalum | reverse complement strand
AAAAAGGCTAATGTAGTGCCCATCTTTAAAAAAGGGAAGAAGGAGGATCCGGGGAACTACAGGCCAGTCAGCCTCACCTCAGTCCCTGGAAAAATCATGGAGCAGGTCCTCAAGGAATCAATTCTGAAGCACTTAGAGGAGAGGAAAGTGATCAGGAACAGTCAGCATGGATTCACCAAGGGCAAGTCATGCCTGACTAACCTAATTGCCTTCTATGAGGAGATAACTGGGTCTGTGGATGAGGGGAAAGCAGTGGATGTGTTATTCCTTGACTTTAGCAAAGCTTTTGATATGGTCTCCCACAGTATTCTTGCCGGCAAGTTAAAGAAGTATGGGCTGGATGAATGGACTATAAGGTGGATAGAAAGCTGGCTAGATCGTCGGGCTCAATGGGTAGTGATCAATGGCTCCATGTCTAGTTGGCAGCCTGTATCAAGCGGAGTGCCCCAAGGGTTGGTCCTGGGGCCGGTTTTGTTCAATATCTTCATTAATGATCTGGAGGATGGCGTGGACTGCACCCTCAGCAAGTTTGCAGATGACACTAACCTGGGAGGAGTGGTAGATATGCTGGAGGGTAGAGATAGGATACAGAGGGACCTAGACAAATTAGAGGATTGGGCCAAAAGAAACCTGATGAGGTTCAACAAGGACAAGTGCAGAGTCCTGCACTTAGGATGGAAGAATCCCATGCACTGCTACAGACTAGGGACCGAATGGCTAGGCAGCAGTTCTGCAGAAAAGAACCTAGGGGTTACAGTGGACGAGAAGCTGGATATGAGTCAACAGTGTACCCTTGTTGCCAAGAAGGCTAACGGCATTTTGGGCTGTGTAAGTAGGGGCACTGCCAGCAGATCGAGGGATGTGATCATTCCCCTCTATTCGGCATTGGTGAGGCTCATCTGGATTACTGTGTCCAGTTTTGGGCCCCACACTACAGGAAGGATGTGGAAAAATTGGAAAGATTCCAGTGAGGGCAAGAAAAATGATTAGGGGGCTGGAGCACATGAGTTATGAGGAGAGGCTGAGGGAACTGGGATTGTTTAGTCTGCAGAAGAGAAGAATGAGGGCGGATTTGATAGCTGCTTTCAACTACCTGAAAGGGAGTTCCAAAGAGAATGGCTCTAGACTGTTCTCAGTGGTAGCAGATGACAGAACGAGGAGTAATGGTCTCAAGTTGCAGTGGAGGAGGTTTAGGTTGGATATTAGGAAAAACTTTCACTAGGAGGGTGGTGAAGCACTGGAATGGGTTACCTAGGGAGGTGGTGGAATGTCCTTCTGTGACGTTGTGCATTCTATATGGTTTTATAAAAACATGATAATACGTGAATATAATGTAACTGGAATAGTTTTATAAAAACATGATAAGTGAATATAATGTAACTGGAATATGCTTCATGCAAAAGTTCTCTTGTAAGGTATCATTACAAAGCTTATAATCTAGTGAGTGTGATCAGACTATTTGTATAAATGTACATATCTAAAACATAACTCTGAGGGCCTATTGTAATTATGCAAAGTGTGGGCCATTAATGGTCGTTTGGAAGCTTGATGACTCCCATTAACCAGGACCATTGTCTGCAGATGGCTGTATTTTACCTGTGAGTCTTCCTGTATATGTGTGTATATAAGACACTTCCTGGCAAGTGAGTAATGAAATCTTGCAGTGACATGTGATCATGTCACCTGAACTGGAATCCATCTTTAACCTGGTGCTTTTCCAGTGGGGGGGGGGGGACCCAGAGGGACAAAGGGTTCCCGCCTTATGCAAAAGATATATAAAGGGGTGGAAGAGAACAGGGACGGGGGAGAGGAGCCATCATGAAGAATCCCCTAGCTACCACCTAAGCTGGAACAAGAGCTGTACCAGGGGAAAGAATTGTGCCCAGGCCTGGAAGGTGTCCAGTCTGAGAAAAAACTTACTGAAGCATCTCTGAGGGTGAGATTATCTGTATTCAGTGTTTGATTAGACATAGATTTGCGCATTTTATTTTATTTTGCTGGGTAACTTACTTTGTTCTGTNAGTGCATCAGTTGGCAGCTCCCAAGGGGGTTTCTGTGATCCAACCCGTCACACCTTCCTTAGAGGTTTTTAAGGTCAGGCTTGACAAAGCCCTGGCTGGGATGATTTAGTTGGGGATTGGTCCTGCTTTGAGCAGCGGGTTGGACTAGATGACCTCCTGAGGTACCTTCCAACCCTGATATTCTATGATTTTATGTTATATCCCTCTTTCAGCAATGACTAAAGGAAGGTAGAGCAAGGACATGAAATATTTGTGAATTACTACAAAACACAGAAGCAAGACAATTACAGAAAACAGAGACATTAGATTCAGACCATTCATGTCTTCAAAGGAGAACGCAAAAGCAACTGCAAGGGCATGGGAGAATAGAAGAATGAGACAGCATAAAGGTGTCTGTTCTTTAAAAAAAAATTCTTCCTCATCAAAGCACATAAATATCCATAAAATAATATGGTATCAAAACAGAGAGCAAGTCAATTCATGTGCAACACTTATGCAAAGTACATTGTCAGTTAACTGAATACAATATGTGGCACGTAATAGTACCCATTTTCCATTAAAAAAAGGCCTTTTTATAAATTATACAAGCTGGTGATTTGATCCCACGTAACCATTTTTAATTAGAAAAATCTCTGCTCAGGAGAGGAAGCTGATCAGAAGTCCAAATAGTTAATATACATTTTTTATGGAATTTTCCATCTTTTTATCACCCAGATTAATGTCCCGTAGACCTTTTCTCATTTTGTGAAAATTGCCTTTGGAATGTATTTTCTAACTAACTCATGTAAACCATACACCCCCAAGAAAACCACATGGATTGAAAGGAAGGATGACATCTCTTTGAAACATTTCCTACTAGTAGTTAGAGCAGGGGTCGGCAACCTTTCAGAAGTGGTGTGCCGCGTCTTCATTTACTCACTTTAATTTAAGGTTTGGCGTGCCAGTAATACATTTTAACGTTTTTTAGAAGGTCTCTCTCTATAAGTCTATATATAATATAACTAAACTACTGTTGTACGTAAAGTAAACAAGGTTTTCAAATTGTTTAAGAAGCTTCATTTAAAATTAAATTAAAATGCTGATCTTAAGCCGCCCCTGCTCAGCCCACTGCCAGCCTGGGGTTCTGTTCACCTAGGCCAGCAGTGGGCTGAGCGGGGCCTGCGGCCGGAACCCCGGCTGGCAAGGGGCCGGCAGCCAGAACCTCAGGTTGGCAGCGGGCTGAGCGGGGCCGGCGGCTGGGACCCCAGATGGCAAGGGGCCGGCAGCCAGAACCCCAGACCGGCAGCGGGCTGAGCGGGGACAGGGGACGGGACCCCAGACCGGTGGCTGGCTGAGCGGGGCCGTCACCCCAGACCAGCAGCGGGCCGAGCGGCTCAGCCCCCTGCCGGTCTGGGGTTCTGTCCACTGGCTCCTGCCAGCCAGGGTCCCGGCTGCTGGCCCCGCTCAGCCCGCTGCCAGTCTGGGGTTCTGGCTGCCGGCCCCTTGCCAGCTAGGGTCCCAGCCGCCTGTCCCGCTCAGCCCGCTGCCAACCTGGTGCTCAGGGTGGGGATGTGGGGGGTGCAAGAGTCAGGGCAGGGGCTGTGGGGGGGCTGGGTATGTGTGGAGGGTGCATGAGTCAGGGCAGAGGGCTGGGGGCATGTGAGGGGGTGCAGGAGTCAGGGCATAGGGTGTGGGGGGGCTGGGTATGTGTGGAGGGTGCAGGAGTCAGGGATGGGGTCAAGGGGGGATGCAGGGAGCTGGGGCGCAAGGGGGGTGCAGGGGTCAGGGCAGAGAGCTGGGGTGGGTGGGCTGGGATCAGGGGGGTGCTCCCAGCCCCCTGCCCTGAGCGGCTCACGGCAGGGGGCTGGAGGGATATGCCCCGCTCCTACCCCCCTCCCCCAAGGCCCCACTCCTACCCCCCTTCCCCGCCTCCTTACCGGTCTGAGCAGCGAGGGCGCTGGGGCTGCTTTTCTCCCCTCCCTCGCAAGGGCCATCGGCGGCAGGGAGGGAGAGGAGGCGGGGTTCCACACAGCACGCTGGGGGAAGAGGCTGGGGAGGGGGAAGCTTGGCTGTCGGCGGAGCCTGCTGTACAGCAGCAGCCGGCAGGAGCAAGCTTGCTTCTGCCCCCTGCACCCGCCAGAGATAGCGGTAGGCGGGGGGCGGAGAAGAGCAGGCTGGGTCGGGCAGGATTTTTAATGGCATGCTGCTGCCTGCCAGGGTCCAGCTCGGCCCGCTGTCGGGGTTCGGAAGCGGGCTGAGCGGGACCCTGGCAGGCAGCAGTGTGCCATTAAAAATCGACTTGCGTGCTGTCTTTGGCACGCGTGCCATAGGTTGCCGACCCCTGAGTTAGAGTGTGTGTGCACACTTGAGAGAGAGAGAGAGAGAGAGAGAGAGAGAGAGAGATATTAAAAAAATAAATCAAAGGTAGAATACAATTTCAAGTCTCTGCTCTGCCACAGACTTACTGTGTGACTTTGGGCAAGTCACTTAGCCTCTGTGTGCCTCAGTTACTTAGAATTTTATAATTAAAAAAAGAAATGTCTCAAAGCAGAAATTTCATTAAAAGTGAGATTTAGGATATCAACATAGGGGCTCCAAGAGTCTCAACTTCATGTCACCTTTTAAAAATCATGGGTTTTACCTTTCATAGGGAGTTTTCTTCATCCCACTGTCTTTAACATAATCCACCAGCTGTTTCTGTGTTCGTCCACTGTGAACCCAAGCAAAGTACCAATATTATAAAAATCATCACGAAAGGAGTAGATAAAAATGTCCAGGTTTGGAACAAAGAATGTTTATGCATCAGGAACAGATTCTGAAACTTAACTTCAGTGAATTACTTTAAAGCACTTTTTCATCATGATTTAGTTTCCTAGCTATAAAAAGTTGTGTTTTATAAATATGCTGAGTTATGCTATGTCATACCTGTATCTGAATGAAGACTCTCTGCTGAAGAAGACTGCTTTAGCCTTTGGTTTTGGCTGGTCAAACAGCCTGAAGAAAGTGTGATATTCCACACAGATTTTCCAGAAGTTTTTACACTCATCCCTACTGCCAAACAGAAACTCCAGCGTATCCTGATATGGACCCTAGGAGCAAAACAGACGATCAAGTAGCACACACAAGAACACTGAAGAAAGACAAGAAAATAGCATGTACACTCCACCACAGATACTGAACTGCAATATTTTTGTTTCCACATGGTCTGAGCCAAGTCACATATAAAAATCTTAATTTTACTAAGCCCTTGGGGCATTTGGTAAAGTTTTGAATGTAGTTTTAAAATGTGCAATCTGAAACATCCTAAAATGTTTTTATTCATGCTTTAGAAAAATGCAAAAGTGCTTTAAAATAAACTTGATAAAAACCTTTAAAATTATGTTAACTATAGATCATATTAGTAAAAGTGGATTGTTAAATTAGTAATTTGGCTGAAAGAAATAATGAAGATATTTAATCACAAGGCTTATTTTAAAATATATTTTCTTAAAAGTGCTAAGGCTTATCTTACTTCCTGGGGTTTATTAGATGTCTTCTTTCATTTAACAGTTTGAACTCAAGAATTACCACTAGACTTGGCTGCACCTAAAACCCCCCGCCAAAGATAAAAACAGAGGTCTAGGTTTTTGTAACTGATGCAAATTTGTGGGAAAGCAAATGCAAAGTAGAAGATATCTCACTGAAAAGACGCTTCATACCAGCCCCCTTCCATTTAACACTGGGGGGTCATAGTTTAAGAGTCTTAGGCCTGGTCTACACTACGATTTTAGATCAAATTTAGCAACGTTACCTCAATTTAAGCCTGCACCCGTCCACACGACGAAGCCCCTTTTTTCGACTTAAAGGGGTCTTTAAATCGATTTCTTTACTCCACCTCCGACGAGGGGATGAGCACTGAAATCGGCCTTGCCGGGTCGAATTTGGGGTAGTGTAGACGCAATTTGACGGTATTGGCCTCCAGGAGCTATCCCAGAGTGCTCCATTGTGACCGCTCTGGACAGCGCACTCAACTCAGATGCACTGGCCAGGTAGACAGGAAAAGGCCCCCGAACTTTTGAATTTCATTTCCTGTTTGGCCAGCATTGCGAGCTGATCAGCACAGGTGACCATGCAGAACTCATTAGCAGAGGTGACCATGGAGTCCCAGAATCACAAAAGAGCTCCAGCATGGACCAAACGGGAGGTACGGGATCTGATCGCTGTATGGGGAAACGAATCCATGCTGGCTGAACTCCGTTCCAGTAAACAAAATGCCAAAACATTTGAAAAAATCTCCAAGGGCATGAAGGACAGAGGCTATAACAGGGACTCGCAGCAGTGCCGCGTGAAAATTAAGGAGCTCAGGCAAGCCTACCAAAAAACCAGAGAGGCAAACGGCCACTCCGGGTCACAGCCCCAAACATGCCACTTCTATGATGAGCTGCATGCCATTCTAGGGGTGCAGCCACCAGTACCCCAACCCTGTGCTTTGACTCGGTCAATGGAGTAGGACGCAACACGGAAGCGGGTTTTGGGGACGAGGAAGATGATGAGGAGGAGGTTGAAGATAGCTCACAGCAAGGAAGCGGAGAAACTGTTTTCCCCAACAGCCAGGATCTGTTTCTCACCCTGGACCTGGAGCCAGTAACCCCCGAACCCACCCAAGGCAGGCTCCCGGACCCTGAAGGCGGAGAAGGGACCTCTGGTGAGTATACCTTTGTAAATATTAGACATGGTTTAAAAGCAAGCGTGTTTAATGATTAATTTGCCCTGGCATTCGCGGCCAGTACAGCTACTGGAAAAGTTTGTTAACGTGTATGGGGATGGAGCGGAACTCCTCCAAGGACATCTCCATAAAGCTCTCCTGGATGTACTCCCAAAGCCTTTGCAAAAGGTTTCTGGGGAGGGCAGCCTTATTCCGGCCTCCATGGTAGGACACTGTACCACACCAGGCCAGTAGCACGTAGTCGGGAATTATTGCAGAACAAAGCATTGCAGCGTATGGTCCCGGTGTTTGCTGGCATTCAAACAACATCCGTTCTTTATCTCTCTGTGTTATCCTCAGGAGAGTATCATCATTCATGGTCACCTGGTTGAAATAGGGTGGTTTTATTAAGCGGACATTCAGAGGTGCCCGATCCTGCTGGGCTGTTTGCCTGTGGCTGAACAGAAATGTTCCCTGCTGTTAGCCACGTGGTGGGGGGAGGGATGAAGCCATCAAAATGCGACCTTGTAACGAAAGCACATGTGCTATGTAATGTTAATAGCAAGGTTTACCGTGAAAGTGTACCCATTGTTCTATAAAATGTGTCTTTTTAACTACCACTCTCCCTTTTTTTTCCTCCACCAGCTGCATATGTTTCTCCTTCCCAGAGGCTAGCGAAGATTAGAAGGTGAAAAAAAACGAACTCGGGATTAAATGTTCTCTGAGCACATGCTGTCTTCCCACACTGACAGCACAGCAGAATGCGTGGAGGCAGACAATGTCAGAGTGCAGGAAAGCACAATATGAACGCGAGGAGAGGTGGTGGGCTGAAGAGAGTAAGTGGCGGGCTGAAGATGATAGGTGGCGTCAGCTTGCTGACAGAAGGCAGGAGTCAATGCTCAGGCTGCTGGAGCATCAAACTCATATGCTCCAGCGTATGGTTGAGCTGCAGGAAAGGCAGCAGGAGCACAGATCGCCGCTACAGCCCCTGTGTAACCAACCGCCCTCCTCCCCAAGTTCCATAGCCTCCTCACCCAGANCCTGTACTCTTCTAACCGCCCTGGTGTCTGGCTGCGTGTAATCAGCAGCCAGGCGATTTGCCTCTTGGTATTCTGGCGCTTCAGGGCAGGGGAAAGCAAGTCACAAAGTTCCATGAAAGTGCCCTTACACATGTGAAAGTTTCGAAGCCACTGGGAATCGTCCAAGACCTGCAACACTATGCGGTCCCACCAGGCCCAGGCCCAGAATCGGCGTTCCACAGCATGAACCTGCCCCATTAACACCATGATGTGCACATTGCCGGGGCACATACTTTGTGAGAAGTCTATGTCCATGTCTATGTCCTCATCACTCTCATCACCGCGCTGCCGTCGCCTCCTCGCCTGGTTTTGCTTGTGCAGGTTCTGGTTCTGCATATACTCCAGGATAATGCGCGTGGTGTTTACAGTGCTCATAATTGCCACGGTGATCTGAGCGGGCTCCATGATCCCAGTGCTATGGCGTCTGCGCTGAAAAAAGGCGCGAAACAATTGTCTGCTGTTGCTCTGACGGAGGGAGGGGCAACTGACGACATGGCTTACAGGGAATTAAAATCAACAAAAGGGGTGGCTCTGCATCAAGGAGAAACACAAACAACTGTCACACAGAATGGCCCCCTCAAGGATTGAACTCAAAACCCTGGGTTTAGCAGGCCATTGATTTCACGGAGGGAGGGAGGGGGGAGCAAATGAATACAAATGAATACAAAACAAATCGGGTCTATTTCTTATTTTGATCCACTCCATCTCTCTTATACATCTTAGGCTGGCAGCAGGCGGTGCAGTTCGACTGCTAGCCATCGTCATCTCCTGGGTGCTCGGCAGAAGATGGGAATGACCTGGCTGAGTCACTCCCATGTCTGCCCAGGTGCCCGACCGACCTCACCGAGGTCGGCTAAAAGAGCACCCAGGAGTATGACGATGAAGGCTACCAATCGTAATGTACCGTCTGCTGCCAAAAGGCAATGAGCTGCTGCTGTGTAGCAATACAGTCCCACGTCTGCCAGCACCCAGGAGACGTACGGTGACTGTGAGCTGAGTGGGCTCCATGCTTGCCGTGGTATGGCATCTGCACAGGTAATCCAGGAAAAAAGGCGCGAAACGATTGTCTGCCGTTGCTTTCACGGAGGGAGGGAGAGGGGGGCCTGACACCGTACCCAGAACCACCCGTGACACTGTTTTTGCCCCATCAGGCATTGGGATCTCAACCCAGAATTCCAATTGGCGGCGGAGACTGTGGGAACTGTGGGATAGCTACCCACAGTGCAACGCTCCGGAAGTCGACGCTAGCCTCGGTACTGTGGACGCAGTCCGCGGAGTTAACGCACTTAGAGCATTTTGTGTGGGGACACACACAATCGACTGTATAAAAACGATTTCTAAAAAACCGACTTCTATAAATTCAACTTAATTTCGTAGTGTCGACATACCCTTAGCTTATCTCAATTGGCATAGTATCACATGAGGAGTTAGGTGGCTTCAGAGATACCCACAGCCGCCAACTATATACGGATAATGTAAGTTAAAACCAACACCATAAATTACACCTGGAAACAAGCCAAAAGCTGGTGCAGATTGGATGAGACAGGTATGATGCGCTCTCTCTGATAGGCACTACTTAACAAGCAGGCATTCCGCACCAAGTGAAGTTTTTAAGTAATCTTAAAATATAGTCCCATGTACAGCATATTATAGTAATCCAATCTTGAAGTGACAAAGGCATGAATAATCATGAGTAAGGTTGCGAGTCTTTCATGGAGGTCACGGAAGTCACAGATTCCGTGACTTTCTGGGACCATCATGACCTCTGCAGCTGGTGCAGCTGACCCCAGGGCCACCTGAGCAGCCCCCTCTCCAGCAGCAGCAGCAGGGGCCCGGGCTGCCCCCCTCAGCAGCAGCAACAGGGCCACGGGCTGCCCCCCACCCTAGCAGCAGGCCCGGGCTGTCCCCACCCCAGCAGCAACAGCGACCACCGGAACTCCCACCCCAGAGCAGAGCCCCAGCACCTAAGATTTAGTTAGGGGTATTTTTAGTAAAAGTTATGGACAGGTCACTGTTCGTGACATTTTGTTTATTCCCCGGGACCTGTCCATGACTTTTACTAAAAATACCCGTGACTAAATAGTAGCCTTAATCATGAGTTCATCTGCATTCAAAAGGAAAGTGTCACAATCTCATGGCCAAGCACAGAAGACAAAATAAGCACTCTTGGCCACTACTGCTATATGGACATCCAGAAACAGGTGAGAATCTAATAAGCATCTTATGCTGTGAACCCTGAGTCACATAAGGCAGGCAAACTTCCTCAACTGAAAGTGCTAATGATATCGCCTCTGCCATTTCTTCTATTTGTTTCCCTAGGTCTTTCAGGATCACTTTATTTTTATCTGAATTGAGAGCCCACATAAAACGATTACCTATCTGTTCTTCAAGATGCAATGCAGCTGTGTATTCAATTTAGGCGGTGCATGCCTAGCACACTGGAGCCAGAGAACTTTGCCTAGCAGTACCTGTAGGGGAGGCGCTCATGCCCTGCGGCCCTAGCCCCATCCCAAGGGCAGCGCCACCGCAAACTCCCTCGGTGGCTTTGTACCGAACATCAGAAGTACAGACTCTGATGCAGTGGGGGTGGAGGGTGAGTTGTGGAATACAAGTCTGCATCACATCTCAAACAACAGTTACAAGAAGATAATGATTTTTTCTTCTTTGAGTAGATGCAGCCATGTTTTCTACTTAGGTGACTCACAAGTAGTACTCATAGTAGGAGAGAGGTTGGAGTCTATTTAAACAAGGACTACAAGATTGCCTTCCGAAAGTTTGAATCTGATCTGGATGCAGCAGTAATGGCATAGTGGTTTATAACAGTATGCACAGATGACCAAGTGGCAGCCCTACAAATGTCCAATATAGGAATGTCACTTAGAAATGTCATCAGTGTTGCCTAGGCTCTTGTAGAATGAGAATGTATCCTTTGAGGCAGCGTATACAGGAAGTTATCCACCTGGAGATCAACTGTAAACAGACTGCTTAATCCTTAATTTGGTCTGCATATGAAATAAACAAACAAGGTAAGGAGCGGATATGTTTGGTCCTATTGAGATTCAGCCCTATTTTCTCCTATTGAGACAAAGCTAAACATCAGTTGATGTCCAGTGTGTGAAGATGTTGTTCCTCTGGGAGTGAATGCTGCTTAGGGAAGAACACTGGTAAATATACAGCTTGGTTCAGGTGAAACTGGGAAACAACTTTGGATAAACACTTAAAATAACCCTGCGGCCATATCCTATCTTTAGAAAATTGAGTGTAACGGGGTTCCATCGTCAAAGCCTACAACTCACCCACCCTCCTGGTGGATGTTATCACCACAAGGAAAGCAGTTTTCTGACACAGAAGGGAGAAAGAAGTTACTAGATGCTCGAATGGAGGCCCCAAAGGAGTAGCTAAGACAGTATTAAGGTCTCACAAAGAAATTGTCTCTTTAACCAACGGGTAGAGACAAGTGACTCCTTTCAACAACCTCACTGCCATGGGGTTTGAAACCATCGACTTTTCCGTGGGCAGATGAAACACCCAAGTCATCGCCAGGTGGACTTTCAATGAACGAAGTGCAAAACCAGAAGACTGAAGGTGTAACAGGTACTCCAAAATGTTCTGGATACAAGACAACTTCAGATTAACTCCAAAGGCTAATAACCAAATCCAGAACTGATTCCACTTCGACAAAAAGATCACTTTGGTGGAGGGCTCCTTACTATTGAGCAAGACTTGCCAACACCATCTCCAAACAGAATTCCTCCTCCTCCTCATCTAACCATGCAGTATCCATGCTGTGAGATGCAGGGAGCTGAGTGCTGAATGCAAAACCCGACCATGATGCTAAGTCAGGAGGTTGGGATGAAAAGGAACAGATACAAGAGGGCAAACCATTAACATGAAGGTTGGAGAACCAACAACATTGCCTCAGCCATGCTGAAACAATGAGAATGAGCTTGGCATGGTCCAACTTCAGCTTGAGAATGACCTGCAGGATGATCAGAATTGGAGGAAAACCATACAACAGTGCCAATTCTCAGCTCAGGTGAAAAGCTTCAGTGAAGGAGCCCAGACTGAGACCCCACCCCTGGGATTAAAAGACCTGACATTTCTTATAATCTCTAATGGCAAGCAGTTTGATTGTTGGGATGCCCAAACTTCAAAAAATGGACTGCAGGATGCTGGGCTTCAGGGACCATTTGTGATTCAAAGAGAAATTTCTGTTGAGGTGATCCACCAGGTGATTCTGGATCCCAGGTAAGAGAATTGGCCAGGGGGGTAACGTTTTCCCCAATGCAAAACTGTCAGAGCCTGATCACCTCCTGACACAGCACCCTGAAGATTGCCAGGTCCCTCCTGTCTGTTCACGGTGGTATAATCGGTAAGGATGTGCACCGACAAGTCTCTGATGTGATCTCAAAGGGCCTGACAGGCATTGTAGATGCCACAAAGCTCCAGAACATTTATATGCACGGAAACTTCCTGTTCTGACCACAGGCTTTGAACTTTCAACAACCCCAGACGTGCTCCTCAACCTATTAAGCAGGCATCGGTGACAACAGTCCCGGTTGGCGGGGACCAAGCGAAGGGAACACCCTGGCACGCATTGCCTTGAACTGTCCACTATCATAAGGAGTCCAGTATTGGCAGAGGAAGTCAGACCAGTCTGTCCAAGGGATGATAACTCAGATGATTGACTGACTTCAGGCACATCTGAAGAGGACATAGGCACAATCTGGAATGTTGGACTACCTGTGTGCATGAAGCCATATGGCCTAGCAACCTCAGGCATACTCAGGCTGGGGGTGAGGGTTGAGACTGAAGCTCTGGACATCGATGGCAAATTGCTTGTAATCACTTGGTTGGCAGAACCAGTCTCAAACCATGTAGAGTCTATCAGGGCCCTAGTAAATTTGATTCTTTGAGCTGGAATCAGTGTTGACTTTCCACTGTTTAGGATGAGACCTAGATGACTGAGTAGGTGTAGTGTGACGTGGACATGACAGAGGACTCCCTCTCTGGACTTGCCTTTCAATAACCCATCATCTAAATATGGAAAGATATGAATTCCCCTCTTGCTGAGGTACGCTGCTACCAAAATCATGCACTTGATATACTTCTGGGGGAGTGGAAGATAGGCCGAAAGGTTGCACAATGTACTGGTAGTGCCAGCCAGACACAATAAATCTGAGGAAGTTCCTGTGGCTCGGGAGGATTGCTACGTGGAAATAAGTATTCTGCATTTCCAGAGAATCTAACAGTCATGATTTAAGGTGGGGCGAATACACAGTTGCAATTACACAAAGAACAGCTTTTTATCTAGGCATCACAGACAAGTTTATACAGGAAATGTAATTAAATATAAAATAGAATGTAAGAATTTTAATACTATCACTATAGTGCATTGCTCACAAAAGGATCTAAAAGGATACAGGTGAGCCTTTTCACACTGTACCATAGAACTTCTCCACTTAAAGTTACAAGTCCTTCTCTGACTCCTTCCAAGAAGCCAGGTGGGTCTGGAGACACCTGCTCTGAAATACTTTGTGATGTTGCACTCTATATGATTTCATGAAAATATGCTAATGAGTTTAAATATAATGTAACTGGAATATGCTTCATGCAAAAGGTCTCTTGTAAGGTATCATTACAAAGCTTAGAATCTGAGTGTGGTCATCCTGTTTGTATAAATGTATCATTCTTGTATCTGAAACTAGAAATATGAAATATAACTCTGAGGTCCTATTGTAATTATGCAAAGGGTGGGCCATTAACAGTGGTTTGGAATCTTGATGGCTCCCATCAACTAGGAAAACTGGTTGTAAATGGCTCTGTTTACTTGCAAGCCTTCCTGTGAGTCAGGCCAGGAAGAATGAAGGCTTGGGGTCTCACAGGACATGTGACCATGTCACCTGGTACTGGAATCCATCTTAAATCTGGTGCTTTTCCATTTAGAAGGAGGGGTGGGGACCCAGAGAGACAAAAGATTCACGCCTTGTGCCAAAGCTATATAAAGGGGTGGAACAGAACAAAGGAGGCTGCAGTCATGAAAAATCTCCTAGCTACCACCTGAGCTGGAACAAGGACTACCAAGGGAAAGGATTGGGCCCAGATGAGAAAGGAGTCTAGTCTGTGAAAGAAGCTTATTGGAACATCTGAGAGTGAGATTTACCTGTATTCAGTTACTTAAATGTATTAGGCTTAGACTTGCGTGTTTTGTTTTATTTTGATTGGTTACTTACTTTGTTCTGTCTGTTATTACTTGGAACCACTTAAATCCTATTTTTTATATTTAATAAAATCACTTTTGCTTATTAATTAACCCAGAGTACGTAATTAATACCTGGGGGAGCAAACAGCTGTGCATCTCTCTCTGTCAGTGTTATAGAGGGCGGACAATTTATGAGTTTACCCTGTATAAGCTTTATACAGAGTAAAACAGATGACCCTGGGGTTTGGATCCCATTGGGAGCTGCGTGTCTGGGTTCTAGAGACAGGAGCACTTCTTAAGCTGTTTTCAGTTAAGTCTGCAGCTTTGGGGCACATGGTTCAGACCCTGGGTCTGTGCTGGAGCAGACTGGCATGTCTGGCTCAACAAGGCAGGGTTCTGGAGGCCCAAGCTGGCAGAGAAAACGAGCTCAGAGGTAGTCTCAGCACATCAGGTGACAGTTCCAAGGGGGTCTCTGTGACCAAACCCGTCACATACTTTATCTTAGGATGTCTACTATCAGGAACCATGCTGAATGAGAGAGAATTCCTGGGATGGAGTAAAAGACAGTTACCTTTTCCGTAACTGGTGCTCTTCGAGATGTGTTGCTCATGTCTATTCCACAATAGGTGTACGTGCTTGCCACATGCACCAGTACCGGAAGTTTTTCCCCTAGCAGTACCTGTAGGGGAGCACCCCTAGCAACCCCTGGAGATAGTCTAAAATGAGCTGGATCGTGGCAGCAACGGGGGAAACGCCCCGCTCAGCCGCCCATCGGGAAAACAGAGTCCACTTTGACAAGAGGTTTTTAAGGTCAGACTTGACAAAGCCATGGCTGGGATGATTTAGTTGGGGATTGGTCCTGCTTTGAGCAGGGGGTTGGACTAGATGACCTCCTGAGGTCCCTTCCAACCCTGATATTCTATGATTCTAAGTAGGCTCAACACGTGGAAGGTCGCCTGCTTTCCAAGAGGACGCGCTGAACCCCCCTCCGAGCACGTCCTTTCCTCCCGGCCTAACCATTAAGCAGTCATGCCATGAGGTGGAGTGCTGCTAGGTTGGGGTGGAGGCGGCGGCCCTGGTCCTGGGAGATCAGATCTAGGCAGGACGGCAACAGCCACGACAGGGCGACCGCCACACTCGTGAGGGTCCCGTACCCATGTTGCCACGCCGGGGCAATCAGGAGGACCCGGGCCTAGTCCGTCTTTATTTTCTCGAGGACCCTGTCGATCAGAGGGAATGGGGGAAAACCGTAGAGAAGCTGGCCTGACCAAGATAGGTTAAAGGCATCGGAGATAGCGCCCTTCCCTAGGCCCCCCGGAGCAAAACCGGGGACACCGGCGGTTCTGCCGAGTCATAAACAGGTCCACCTGGGGAGTTCCCCACTCTTGGAACAGTCTGTGCACCACCTCTGGGTGTAGAGACCACTCGTGCTGAGAGGAGAAGTCTCAGCTGAGGCGATCCACCCGCGAATTCCGGGCGCCCGGTAGGTGGTAGGCCTGTAGGCAAATGTTGTGGGCTACACAGAAGTCCCACAGCCTGAGGGCTTTCTGACAGAGGAGCGGGCCCCGCCTGTCCTGTTGATGTAAAACATCGAGGCCGTGTTGTCCATGAGAACCCGAGCGGAAGGCCACGCACGCCAGCCGCACCGCCCTGAGTTCCTTGACGTTTATATGGAGGGCAAGGTCCTGCACAGACCACAGACCTTGGGTCTGAACGTCCCCCACATGGGCTCCCCACCCCAGGTCCGAAGCGTCGGACACCAGCTCCACCGACGGGAGCCTTCCCCTGAATGGGACTCCATGGAGCATGTTCCCCGGGGAGGACCCCCATTGTAGGGAGGCAATCACTGGCTCGGGCAGAGTGAGGACCTTGTCCATCCTGTCTCTGGCCTAGAGGAGGGAACCATGGAGGCCAGAGAGACCATGCGGAACTTGAGCTTTACCATGTACTGGTTCAGGCCTCGCAGGTCCAGAATGGACCTGAGCCCCCCTCTGGCCTTCGGGATAAGGAAATAGCAGGAGTAGTACCCCTTGCGTTTGAACTCTGCTGGCACCACTTCCACCGCTCCTAAGCAGCCACCCCACCTCCTGCTCGAGCAGGGCCTCGTGAGAAGGGTCCCCCGGGAGGGACAGGGGCGGAGGGTGGTTGGGAGGGGTAGAGGTAAATTGGAGGGTGTAGCCCCGGGAGATGGTGTTGAGGACCCATTGGTCCGAGGTCAGCCGCGACCACTCCAGGAGAAAAGCACACAACCAGTTGAAGAAGGGAAACTTTACCGCGGGTGGATCCCTGATGTGAACTGGTAGGTTGCCCCCAGGCGTCCCGTCAAATCTGCCGTTTCCCCACCTGTTTGCCCTTGGAGGACCCAGGCTGGGGGGCAGACCGGGACTGCCTCTGCAGGCGTTTCTTATAGTCCCACGACTTTTTATAAGGGGGCTCATATTTAGAGTGGGTGGCCTGGGTAGGAGCCTGCTGCGACTTAAACTTAGGTCTAGCCGGAGCCGGAACATAGAGGCCAAGTGTCTTAAGCGTAGTGCGGGAATCTTTCAGGCCGTGCAGCTTCACATCCATCTGTTCAGCGAACAGAGTCTTGCCATCAAACATGAGGTCCTGCAAGGAGTTCTGCACCTCACTGGACAGCCCAGATAGAAGGATCCACAACGCCCTCCTCATGGACACCGCAGAGGCCATGGACCGTGCAGCTGTATCTGCCGCATCTGACACTGCCTGCAGGGTTGCCCTGGCAACCGCTGTACCCTCCTCCACCAGAGCTTTGAACTCGCTCCTGGAGGGAGTCCTCGAATTTGGGCAGAGTACCCCACAGATTGAACTCATACCGACCCAGGAGAGCCTGATGGTTCACCACCTGTAACTGGAAACTCAAGGATGAATAAACCTTTCTCCCAAATAAATCCATCCTCCTTGAGTCTTTATTTTTCGGAGTAGGGGCTGGTTGGTCCTGCCGCTCCCTGTGGTTGACCAACTCGACCACCAGGGAGTTAGGAGCAGGGTAGGTGTACAGATATTCATACCCCTTGGCGGGCACAAAGTACTTGCATTCTGCTCTCTTAGAGATGGGGGGCAAGGAAACCGGGGTTTGCCACAAGGCATTTGAAATTTTTGCCACCTCCTCATGGAATGGAAGTGCCACCCTGCCCGGTACCGAGGTGGATAGGACATTGAAGAGGGAGTCTGAGGGCTCCTCCACCTCCTCGGCCTGAAGGTTGAGGCTTGATGCCACCCTTTTCAATAGTTCCTGGTGGGCTTTAGAGTCCTCCTGCGGAACGGAGGGGCCGTAATCACCTCATCAGGGGAGGGTGAGGATGCAGGCGCGGTACTTTGCGTGTCCGCTGGTACCGGAGGACCCACCACTTGGTCGCCCTCCGGGTACAGCACCGAAGATGCACGTCCCACCGATTCCTTTCTTGGAGGCTGGGACAGGAAGGCCGACGGCCATTCCGAGGCTCCGGCCACTGAGCGAGCCCCCACCGTGGGCTGCGTCAGGGGCCACAGGCCCCATTGGTACCACTGTGCTGGCCACATAGCCCAGTGTCACTGCACCTGCTGTGGCACCGGCGGAGTAGGCCTGTCCCATCGATCGACGACTACGAAGGGAGGCCGGGCCGGCGTATGACCTGCCGCTGGGAAGAGCGGCAGCAGCGGGAACGGTGCCGACCACGAGACCGCGATCCTGATGTGGAGGAATGGTACTGCCGGTAGCAGCTGCTCCGCAATCGGCTCCAGCAGATGTATCCGAGCCGGCGAGGCACCGGCAATCGACGCCCGGAACTGCGGGAGCAGTGCCGTGGCGGGGTCCTGGAGCGAGACGATGAACGGGAATGGCGTCAACGTTCGTGTCGCGACCGGCTATGGTAGCCCCTCGGAGACGAAGACCTTCGGTGTCGTCTGTCTTGGTCTCGACAGGGCCCGCTCCTCGAGGTGGAGCGGTGCCTGGAGCCCCTGTCAGTCAGAACCCAGCCAGACAACATGGTGGGGGTTGACAGTGACCAGCGTGGACTACACACGGGACGGTTGCTGGGCAGCGAACGGCATCGAGAACATTCCCTCGACCGAGAATGGTACCCAAGCCGGGGGAGACTGCAGAGATCCCAGCAGTGGCTTGCCTCTGGACCGTGGAGCCAGCGTTGGTGGTACCCCTGGTACCGGCATGGACATAACATCCCGGGCCGCTTGCAGGGCCTCCGGCGTGGAGGGCATCCGGACATCCAGGGAAGCCTGCTCCAAATAGGCCGGGCTACTCTGCCCGACCTGAGTCAGAAGCCTGGAGGCTGATGGGGACCGAGGACTGCCCAACATGGGTCTAGCCTCTCCCCTGGTTTTGCTCCGGTGCCGCGGCACAGAAGGCCTCTCCTTAGCCTTCTTGGCGTGCCCCGCAGATGGGGAGCAGTGCCGACTGGTAGATGGCACCAATGGGTCGCTGCGCACCGACACTGCAGGACTCTTGCAGCGATCGCTGAGATGGGTTTCGCCCAGACAGCATAAACAGTCCGTGTGCAGATCACTCACTGGCATCGGTTGCCTACAAGTGTCGCATGACTTAAAACCCGGGGCACGGGGCATGCCCCGGCCCGGACGCACTAAACTAAACTAATCTAACTACTTCAACTACAGGTACTACTACACTGAACGAACAAGAGTTCTGGAGGAAAGCTGCAGACAAGCTGGAGCAAAGCAGTTCCGAAGCACCTTCACTGGCGGCAAGAAGAAACTGAGGGTGGGGGGAGCGCGCCACGCCCCTTATACCGCACCATGGAAGCGCCACTCCAAGGGTCGCTGGGGCGCTCCCCTACGGGTACTGCTAGGGGAAAAACTTCCGGCACCGGTGCACGTGGCAAGCACACGCACCTATTGTAGAATACACATGAGCAATCACTCAAAGAAGATGCCCTGTTTCTGAGTGATCTTCTACATAACTAGACTCAGAGTCTTCAAATCAACTGAGAACCATAACTGTCTGAGGTAGCTGATGCTATCAACATTGTTAATAAAGGTGTATTGAAACTTTGTCTCTCCTGAGCTTGGAGAGGACCCTTAATTTCTCAAACGTGAGGGACACATCCCTGGGGGGAGGAGGCATGAATACCCCAGTGGGACAGAGGGGTGTGGAACAGTGACGATACAAGTTTCCCCCTGTGACAGGGTTGAAAGGATTTAAGATTGGTTTTGTTTTCCTGGAGAAGGCTCAGCTATCAAGAGTTTGTGAAATGCTGCCTATGGCCAGAGGTATTGCAGAAGATGACATACATAAATTTCTCAGTGCCAGGAGCAGAAGGCAGGTAAATCTTTCCGATCAGATGAGGGGCTCACAAATTCCAGTGAACTCCACTGGAAGACCCAAAAACTATTTGTGATGGTCCATCACCAAGCAATTCAGCCTTTCTGCAATCTTGTTTTCCTTTTCTGCTGAGTGACAAGAAGAAATGTCTTACAATGGACTGTGCATTCATACTAATGGGGTTCCCCAACACAGGAGACATGCTCATCTTACTTCCTGCTTGTTTATGCAGAACATGTTATCCAGACTGATTGTTTGAATCAGGACAACCTACTTTCATATCAGCTCCCAGAAGGTCCTTTGCACAATCAGAATGACCCTGTCTTTGAAAAAATGTATGTACAATTGCTATACTTGTAGAAACTAAACGCCCTGGGCTGAAGTCTCTACACACCGGCTCTTCAACTCAGTGCATGATTCATCTAGGATCACAACAATTAAACCCACATAGTAATACCCTGCAGCAGTCCAATTAGGTATATAATTCAGTAAAAAAATTTTTTTTAAAAGGACTGGCATTTATATGAATATCTAAAGTTATATTAGTTAGGATAAAAATGATGAGGTTCATCAATCTTCATGCTTCAGGATATACGCCCACCATGAAAAAGAGTTATGAAAAAGTCCCCCTGTGTGGAACAGAACTGCATGCTTAGGTGCATTATTCTGCTTTTTTTCCACATTCCTCTGAAGCATCTGGCATTGGTCACTGTTAGTGACAGGATAATGGACTAGATGAACCACTGATCTGTTTCAGTTTGACACTTGCATTATTTTTGCTTCTTTGTTCAGATACATTGAGAAGTACTTAAAATCTATCCACAAAAATGTTAGATTTAACTCTCAAGTGACAGCAAAAAATGGTTACCTACCTTTCATAACTGTTGTTCTTCGAGATGTGTTGCTCATGTCTATTCCATTCTAGGTGTGTGCACGCCCACGTGCACAGTTGTCAGAGACTTTTGCGTTAGCAGTATCCGTAGGGTCAGCCCCCTTGAGTGCCGTGCTCATGCTTCGGTATATCAGGTGCCGCTGGCCCTACGCCCTCTCAGTTCCTTCTTGCCGGCAACTCTGACAGAGGGGCAGGAGGGCAGGTAATGGAATGGACATGAGCAACATATCTCGAAGAACAACAGTAATGAAAGTTAGGTAACCATTTTTTCTTCTTCAAGCTCTTGCTCATGTTGATTCCATTCTAGGTGACTCACAAGCAGTATCCCTGGAGGTGGGCTTGGAGTTCACAGACGTGCAGATTGTAACACCGCTCTACCAAAACCAGCATTGTCTTGTGCTTGCTGGATAAGCGCATAGTGAAACGTGAACATATGGATGGACGACCAGGTGGCAGCCCTGAAGATATCAGAAATTGGCACATGGGCCAGGAAGGCCACCACTGAGGCTTGTGCTCTAGTTGAGTGGGCAGTTACGATTGCTGGTGGAGGCACCTTTGCCTGATCATAACAGAATCGGATGCAGGCGGTGAGCCAAGATAAAATTATCTGGGTGGACATTGGCTGACCTTTCATCCTATCTGCCACCGTGACGAACAACCGCATTGACTTATTAAATGGCTTGGTCCTTTCAATGTAGAAGGCTAGCACTCTCCTGACATCCAGGGAGTGCAACCTACGTTCCTCCTCAGACTGATGAGGCTTTGGGAAGACTACTGGCAAGAATATGTTCTGGCTCATGTGAAAATGCAAAACCACCTTGGGCAGGAAAGCCAGATGTGGCTACAGCTGAACCTTGTCCTTAAAAAACACTGTATAGGGCAGCTCCGATGTACGTGCTCTAATCTCGGAAACCCTTCGGGCAGAAGTTATCGCCACCTGGAATGACACCTTGCAGGAGAGCAAAAGAAGGGAACAGGACGCTGTGACGTTATCTAATTAAAATATAACCATATAGATCATTGTTGCAACCACTGTACAATATTTGCTGCAAATATATAACAAAGGTTGTCGAGTGAGGTGTCTATGAAAAGGTTATGATCTGCTGGTTCTGATTATGCTATCTGTATGCATGTATCATTTTTGTATGTAAATTTGTAAGTATTGGCTCTATACTTGGATTTCAAATGTTTGCTCCTGAGGGAACGCCCACAAGGTAACGCCCTGCACATCTTGGAGGGACTATTCAAATTAAGTGGCTCATCAAGAAACACTTGGTTGACAACGGACCATGGGAGATGTCCATCTACACTGAGTGGACTGTCATATAAACGTGCTGTCTGGAGTGTAGGTAATGGCTTCCTGCAATGACTGAGGGAAACTGGACATAAACATAGGACTTCCCCATATGACTCCAAACTCCATCTTGTTGCTGTAATTTTCCACAGTAAGAACAGTGGGATGCCCTCCACATGGCAAAAGCAATAAAAGGCCCTGGAAACACCTCCATTTGGTCTTCAATCCTGCTTCTTACCTCTGGAGGAACTTTGCTACAAACTGAAGTTCTGAACAAAGGACTGAATAATCCATCCAAACTGTGGGTGTATTTTAGAGACTTGACCTAAGCCAACAGTTTATTCCATCACTGCTACAAGCCTGAACCAAGAACTTTGCCATTACTGTATGTAATTGATTCCTTTAACCAACTTTAACTCTCACCTTTCTTTCTTTTTATAAATAAACCTTTAGATCTTAGATACTCAGGGATTGGCATCAGCGTGATTTTTGGGTAAGATCTAAGTTATATATTGACCTGGATGTGTGGCTGGTCCTTTGGGATCAGAAGAACCTATTATTTGATGAGACTGGTTATAAAGAACCACTCATCTCTGAATCCAGTGTTTTTAGTGATGATATAAGGACTGGAATGCCTGAGGAAACTGCCTTTATGTTTTCTTGTTAGCCAGTGTGGTGAAACAGGAGTTTACTTTTGTGTCTGGTTTGGTATATCTTATAAAAAAATAACCACCAGTTTTGGGTTGCATTTCATAGAATCATAGAATATCAGGGTTGGAAGGGACCTCAGGAGGTCATCTAGTCCAACCCCCTGCTCAAAGCAGGACCAATTCCCAACTAAATCATACCAACCAGGGCTTTGTCAAGCCTGACCTTAAAAACCTCTAAGGAAGGAGATTCCACCACCTCCCTAGGTAACCCATTCCAGTGCTTCACCACCCTCCTAGTGAAAAAGTTTTTCCTAATATCCAACCTAAACCTCCCCCACTGCAACTTGAGACCATTACTCCTTGTTCTGTCATCTGGTACCACTGAGAACAGTCTAGATCCATCCTCTTTGGAACCCCCTTTCAGGTAGTTGAAAGCAGCTATCAAATCCCCCCTCATTCTTCTCTTCTGCAGACTAAACAATCCCAGTTCCCTCAGCCTCTCCTCATAACTCATGTGCTCCAGCCCCCTAATCATTTTTGTTGCCCTCCGCTGGACTCTTTCCAATTTTTCCACATCCTTCTTGTAGTGTGGGGCCCAAAACTGGACACAGTACTCCAGGTGAGGCCTCACCAATGTCGAATAGAGGGGAACGATCACGTCCCTCGATCTGCTGGCAATGCCCCTACTTATACAGCCCAAAATGCCGTTAGCCTTCTTGGCAACAAGGGCACACTGTTGACTCATATCCAGCTTCTCGTCCACCGTAACCCCTAGGTCCTTTTCTGCAGAACTGCTGCCTAGCCACTCGGTCCCTAGTCTGTAACAGTGCATGGGATTCTTCCGTCCTAAGTGCAGGACTCTGCACTTGTCCTTGTTGAACCTCATCAGGTTTCTTTTGGCCCAATCCTCTAATTTGTCTAGGTCCCTCTGTATCCTATCCCTACCCTCCAGCGTATCTACCACTCCTCCCAGTTTAGTGTCATCTGCAAATTTGCTGAGAGTGCAGTCCACGCCATCCTCCAGATCATTAATGAAGATATTGAACAAAACCGGCCCCAGGACCGACCCTTGGGGCACTCCGCTTGAAACCGGCTGCCAACTAGACATGGAGCCGTTGATCACTACCCGTTGAGCCCGACGATCTAGCCAGCTTTCTATCCACCTTATAGTCCATTCATCCAGCCCATACTTCTTTAACTTGCCGGCAAGAATACTGTGGGAGACCGTATCAAAAGCTTTGCTAAAGTCAAGGAATAACACATCCACTGCTTTCCCCTCATCCACAGACCCAGTTATCTCCTCATAGAAGGCAATTAGGTTAGTCAGGCATGACTTGCCCTTGGTGAATCCATGCTGACTGTTCCTGATCACTTTCCTCTCCTCTAAGTGCTTCAGAATTGATTCCTTGAGGACCTGCTCCATGATTTTTCCAGGGACTGAGGTGAGGCTGACTGGCCTGTAGTTCCCCGGATCCTCCTTCTTCCCTTTTTTAAAGATGGGCACTACATTAGCCTTTTTCCAGTCATCCGGGACCTCCCCCGATCGCCATGAGTTTTCAAAGATAATGGCCAATGGCTCTGCAATCACATCCGCCAACTCCTTTAGCACCCTCGGATGCAGCGCATCCGGCCCCATGGACTTGTGCTCGTCCAGTTTTTCTAAATAGTCCCGAACCACTTCTTTCTCCACAGAGGGCTGGTCACCTTCTCCCCATACTGTGCTGCCCAGTGCAGCAGTCTGGGAGCTGACCTTGTTCGTGAAGACAGAGGCAAAAAAAGCATTGAGTACATTAGCTTTTTCCACATCCTCGGTCACTAGGTTGCCTCCCTCATTCAGTAAGGGGCCCACACTTTCCTTGACTTTCTTCTTGTTGCTAACATACCTGAAGAAACCCTTCTTGTTACTCTGAACATCTCTTGCTAGCTGCAACTCCAAGTGTGATTTGGCCTTCCTGATTTCATTCCTGCATGCCTGAGCAATATTTTTATACTCCTCCCTGGTCATTTGTCCAATCTTCCACTTCTTGTAAGCTTCTTTTTTGTGTTTAAGATCAGCAAGTATTTCACTGTTAAGCCAAGCTGGTCGCCTGCCATATTTACTATTCTTTCTTACTATTCATTTGCCCTACATCTCAGCAGTTCGTCATGAATTTGGCATCCTCAGTTGTGACCCACTAAGGCACAGTTACAAGAAGGGAACAGAAAGCCAAGGGCTCAAAGGAGGCTTTCATGAGCCACACGAGCACCAGATTCCGGGCTCATGGAGGGACTGGGTCCCGGACTTTGGGGTAGAGCCACTCCAGACCTTTTAAGAACCGGACGGTCATGTGATTAGTGAAGACCAACCTGCCCTGGAATGGAGGGTGAAAAGCTGATATAGCGACCAAGTGGACCTTAACTGATGAAAGGGACAAACCCTGCAGCTTCAGGTACATAAGGTAGTCCAGGATTAACTGCAGCAAGGCCTGCTCAGGCCTAACCTCTTGGGCCAAGGCCTAGCACATGAATCGTTTCCATTTGGCCAGACAGATCGCTCTAGTGGAGGGCTTTCTACTACCCAGTAGGACCTGCTGGACTCGAGCCGAGCATTCCTGCTCCTCAGCAGTTAACCACGGAGCATCCAAACTGTGAGGTGCAGCACTGCCAGATTTGGGTGCAGGAGCCGGCTGTGATTCTACGACAGAAGATCTGGCCAGAGGGGCAACTGCATTGGGGTCGTCACAGACAGGTCCATCAGCATGCCAAACCAGTGCTGACGAGGCCAAGCCAGGGCTATTAGAATAACGCTGGCCTTGTCCTGCTTGATCTTAACGAGGACTCTGAAACAACAGCACCAGTGGGAAAGCGTATATCAGAGGCCCTCAGCCATGGAAGAAGGAAGGAATCTGGCAAGGAGCCCCTGTCGACCCCCCAAAATGAGCAGAACCTGTGACACTTCCTGTTCTGACGAGTCGTGAACAAGTCCACCTAGGGAGACCCCCACTTTCAGAAGATCTGGTAGATCACATGGGGTGGAGTGACCACTCGTGGCGAGACAAGAAGGTTCTGCTGAGGTGATCTGCCAATACGTTTCTGGTTCTGGGGAGGTGTGCTGCCACAAGATGAATGGCATGCTGCACACAAAAGTCCCAGATCCAGAAGGCTTCCTGGCAGAGGGCTGACGACCTGGCTCTGCCTTGCTTGAGGATATAAAAAGTCGTGGTGGTATTGTCCGTCAGAACTTGAACCACTGTCTTGTAACTGGGACTGAAAAGTCTGGCAGGCCAGGCAAACTGTCCTAAGCTCCTTGACATTTATGTGGAGGGAGCGTCGACTTCCGACCAGTGGCCCACTGTACTGAGCTCACCCAGGTGGGCTCCCCAGCCCAGGTCTGAGGCGTCAGACACCAGAGTTAGCGACTGGGATGGGGTCGCGAAGGGGACTCCCTGCAACACCAATGTGGGGTCCAACCACTACACCAGCGATGACTGGATGTGGTCCGGCACCTTGACTACCAGGTCCAGGTCATGTCTGCTGAGGATGTAGACCAATATCAACCACGCCTGCAACAGCCGGAGGTGAAGCCAGGCATGATGGACCATGTGAGTACAGGCAGCCATGTGGCCTAGCAACCTTAGGCAAGTGCAGGCGGTGGTGAGCAGGTGGCCTTCATACTGGAGATTACGTCCGACATGGCTCAGAAACGGGTCTCTGAAAAGAATGCCCTGGCCCGTATGGAATCAAGGACCACCCCAATGAACTCTATCCATTGCACTGGTACAAGGGACAATTTCCTTTTGTTCACTAACAGGCCCATGTCGTAGCATGTGTACCACACTAGATCGAGGCTGCTCTGCACTTAATCCCACAATCTGCCCTTGATGAGCCAATCGTTGAGATAAGGATAGACCTGGACCCCCCCGACGCCTCAGGTAAGTGGCTACTAGGGCCATACATTTTGTAAAGACCCGCGAGGCCGAGGAGAGGCCAAAGGGAAGCACCGTGAACTGAAAATGGCACTGGCCCACCATAAAACGGAGGAACCGTCTCTGTCTTTGGAATAGAGAGATATGGAAATAAGTGTCTTTCAAGTTGACAGACCAGTCTACCGGATCCAGGGAGAAGATGATGGAGTCCAGGGATACCATGCAAAACTTCTACTTCTTGAGGTACTTGTTGAGCCGTCACCGGTCCAGAATGGGTTGTAGGCCCTCGCTTACTTTTGGGATCAGGAAATAGAGAGAGTAGAAACCTTTCCCCCTCATTTCCTAAGGGACCTCCTCCACCACCCCCAAGTTATAGGAGGAGTTGCTCATGAAAAGGGTCCCTGAAGAGGGATGGGGAAGAGGGGGATGGAAGGGGGGTGCCTGAAAACTGAAGGGTATAGCCCAGCGACACAATTTCTAGCACCCAACGGTCCAAGGTGACTCTTGACCAGGCCGAACAGTAGGGACGGAGACAGTTGAGGAAAAGATGGGGCAGGTCCCAGGAAGTGACTAGGTCATCGCTCTCAAGTGCACCCTCAAAATGCCCATTTCTGGCCCCCGTGGTGTTTCGCTGGGCCAATTTGCAAAGGTGAACGGGAGGAGGAAAGGCGGCAGCAATTAAACCCAGTGCCCCTTCTCCTCGTAGATTCCTGCCGAGGCTGCCAAGGCCTTGGCGGCGGGGTCAGACGGAATTGCTTCCTCACTGACTGAGGAGTATCCATCCCCAGGGAGCGGAGGGTGGCCTGAGTGTCTTTCAGACCATGCAGCCTCGCGTCTGTCTGTCTGACTGCATCAAATGGGAGATCTTGTATGGAGGACTGCTTCTCCTGGAAAAAGTCAGCAGTCTGAAGACAGGAGCTGCGCCTCATGACCACCACCAAGGCGACTACCCTGGCCGCCGAATCGTCTGCATCCCAGGCAATCTGGAGGGAGCACTGAGCTGCTGCTGTACCCTCCTTAACAAGGGCCCCACCTGGGGCATGGAGTCCTTAAACTTGTGGAGGGAGTCCCACAGGTTAAAATTATAACACCCAAAAGAGTCTGGTGGTTCATGACCTGGAACTGGTGACTGACCGTGGAATAAATTTTCCTCCCAAAAAGGTCCAGTCTCTTGGTCTCCTTATTTTTGGGAGTGGAACTAGCATGCCCTTGCTTATCCTTTTCATTGGCTGTCAACACAACCAATGACCCCGGGAGCAGGTGGGTATATAAGTATTCGAACCCCTTGGTGGGGACAAAATACTTTTTCTTGGACCTCGTGGAAGTGGGCGGGATGGAGGACAGGCTTTGACAGAGGACTCTGGCAATGTTCAGGACCCCTTTGTGCACTAGGAGGGTAGCACGTGCAGGGGTGACTGTGGAGAGCACATTGAACATCATCCCCCGCACAGGAAGGGGGTCTCGGGGTGGGCACCTGTCGCTCCACCTCAGCACCTACCAGCACTTCCTGCACCGATTGGAGTTTGTCCGACAAAGCAACCAACGACTGGTAAGACGGGGGCATAGGCATAACCGGCATTCCCCATGCATTATAGTAAAGCTATTGCGCTGGCCACTGCCAGGTTGGCATCACTGAGGCAGATGCAACGTCCAGAGCCCAGTCACAATGGTATTGTCTTGGCAAGGGGCTGAACTCCCTCTCCGTGCTGTAGAAATCCTCCGGTGACCAGGCTGGGGCCATCGACGTCTGAGTCTGGCAGCTAACTGTCTCTGAGTGACCGGTGGCTCGAATAGTCAGACTAGTGCTGGGAATAGAGGGACTGGTGCTGTGTTGGGGAGCATCCCCGAGGTCTCGGTGACAGTGACCGTTGGCGCAAAGATGACCGGAGCCGACTGTATGGTGACCGGCGCTTCTCTCTGGCGAGGCCCAGCACAACGGCAGAGATCAGGAGCGTGGTGCCAGCAATCTGTAGCAGTGAACCGGTGACCTGGCTGATGCAGAGACCAAGGGCATGGCGACAAAGGGCTCTGCCTTGGCTCCAGAGACCGGTGGTGCTCACTCGCCTTCTGGGAGGCTTTCATGGCTGGCTTGTCCTCGTAGTGAGCCTTTGCCGGGTCAACGCCGCACACGGTGCCGGCTGGGGTGGGAGAGTCCTGTGCTTTTTGGGCGCCAGGAGCTGATAAGGTATTGACTGAGCCATCAGTCTAGGTTCCCTACTGCTCCCCGGAGTTGGTGGCGGATCCCTTAGTCGGGTAAGGAGATCACCTCGGGGACGTGGCTACGGCCTTGGCCTTTGCCCAATGCCCCTTGGTCCGACTTGCTCAGTGCTGGGTCCCTCTTTTTGGACTTTTTCTTGGGCACCCGCAAAGGGGACCAGTGCCGGGTAGAGCCTGGTGCCGGGGGTGCACTACGCACCAAGGCCGAAGGGCTGGGTGTTGTGTCCAGCCAGGCCAGCTCCGAGGCTGGCTGAAGAGCAGCCTCCATGAGGAGGGCCCTCAAGCAAATGTCACGTCCTTTCTATGTCCTGGGATGAAAGTTCTTACAGATGTGATATTTTTCTTTAACGTGGGATTCCCCCAGGCACTTCAGACAGCTACCATGCGGGTCACTAACAGACATAGGCCTGTTGCAGTCAGAGCAGGGCTTAAAACCTGGAGACCAGGGCATGCCCCGCCTGGGGCAAAGTCCCCGCTGGGACCCTAACTAACTAGGGTACTTAACAGCTACTTACTAACTAATCTACAATATATCAAACTATTTACAGCTGGAACAGGAGGTTTGAAGAGTAAAAAAAAACCACTGACCACTTGCAAAGCAAGGTTGAGAGGCGCTCTGACCAACCACCATGGGCAGTAAGAAGGAACTGAGAGGGCGTAGGGCTGGCAGTGCCTGATATACTGACACATGAGCGCAGCACTCAAGGGGGCACCTCAGCTGACCCTACAGATACCGCAAAGGCAAAAGTCTCTGACAACTGTGCACACAGGCATGCACAAACCTGGAATGGAATCGACATGAGCAAGCACTCAAAGAACACTCAGCTGTAATTATATTCCCCAACACACTTACCATAAGAGTATAGTAACTGGGCTCACAGACAGCACTGTTCTGTAACTACACACTCTAAAATACTGTGAATTTACCAGAAAAAAACTGCCTATTGAAATCAAATATGCAAACAACT
Organism: Platysternon megacephalum; assembly: GCA_003942145.1. NCBI lineage: Eukaryota > Metazoa > Chordata > Testudines > Platysternidae > Platysternon > Platysternon megacephalum. Next base: position 2,566,530 of record QXTE01000149.1, on the reverse strand, counting down.
TTTGACATAAGGTTCAATATTAAAATCATTAGATTTAAGTACAACTTTAATTCACTAAAATGGTAATTCTGTGTACTGCATAGACTCCATCTAAACTTTATTCTGTATGCATTTCAAATACTAGCAAAGATTAATGGAGCTGCCCTGCAACTAAATTACAGATAGCCAAGACCTTTGTGCCTTACTGCACTGGGCCGGTTATCACAAAATCATAAAAAGGTAGGCCTGGAAGGGACTTCAACAAGTCATCAAGTCCAGCCCCTGCACTGAGGAAGAAACAAGTAAACTTAGGGCTGGTCTACACTACGACTTTAGGTCGAATTTAGTAGCGTTACCTCGAT
>QXTE01000149.1:2538382-2562668 GCA_003942145.1 Platysternon megacephalum | reverse complement strand
GACTTCTATAAATTCGACCTAATTTCGTAGTGTAGACATACCCTTAGACCATCCCTGACAGGTGTTTCTCCAACCAGTTCTTAAGAACCTCCAATGATGGGGATTCCATGAACTTCCTTGGGAAACCTATTCTAGAGCTTAACTACCCATATAGTTGGAAAGTTTTTCCTAATTCCTAACCTAAATCCCGCTTGCTGCAGATTAAGCCCATGTCCTATCTTCAATGTACATGGAGTGTAACTGATCACAGTCCTCTTTATAACAGCCTTTAGCATATTTGAAGACTGTTCTCAGGTCCCGTTTCCCCCTCTCCCCCCAGTCTTCTTTTCTCAACACTAAACATGCCTTTTCTTAACCTCTCCTCAAAGGTCAGGTTTTCTAAAACTTTTATCATTTTTGGTGCTTTCCTTTGGACTCTTTTCAGTTTGTCCACATATTTCCTAAAGTGTGGTGCCCAGAATTGGACACCGTACTCCAGCTGAGGCCTCACCAGTGCCAAGTAGAGTGGAACAATGACCTCCCATGTCTTACATACAACACTCCTTTTAATACATTCCAGAATATTAGCCTTTTTTTTTGCAACTGCATCATATTGTTCATTCATATTCAATTTGTGATGCACCAACCCCAGATCCTTTTCAGCAGTACTACCACCTAGCCAGTTAGTCCCCATTTTGTAGTTGTGCATTTGATTTTTCCTTCTTAAGTGAAGTACTTGCTGGATGCCATGGCTACAGTACTTTGACTTATCCTTACTGAATTTCATCTTGTTGAATTCAGACCAACTCTCCAATTTGTCAAGGTCAGTTTGAATTCTAATCCTGTCCCCCAAAGTGTTTGCATCCTCTCCCAGCAGGGTGTCATCCACAAATTTTTTAAGTATACTATCCACTCCGTTATCCCAGTCATCAGTAAAAATACTGAATAGTACTAGACCCAGGACTGACCACCAAATACATCCTCTTAGTTTTACAGCAGACCATTGATAACTACTTTTTGAGTACAGTCTTTCAACCAGTTGTGCACCCACCTTACAGTAATTTAATTTAGACCATATTTCCTTAGTTTGTTCATGTGGGACTATGTCTAAACGCTTACTAAAATCAAGATAATACCACATTTACTGCTCCCTCCCGCCTGTTGTGCCTACACCAGTAACCTCATCAAAGAAGAAAATTAAGTTGATTTGGCATGATTTGTTCTTGACAAATCCATGCTGGCTATTCCTTATAACTATTATCCTCTATGTGCTTACAAATTGATTGTTTAATAATTTGTTCCAGTATCTTTCTATGTATCGAAGTTAGGCTGAATGGTCTATAATTTCCCGAGTTGTCTTTGTTCCTCTTTTTTAAGATAGATACGTTAGCCCTTTTCCAGCCCTCTGGGACCACACCCTGAGTTCTCAAAAGGTAATTACTAACAGTTCAAAATTGCTTTAGCTAGTTCTTTAAGTACCCTAGGATGAATTTCATCGGGCCCTGCCACATATATCTAACTTATCTGAATATTGTTGAACCTTTCCCTATTTTGGCTTCCACTCCTTCCCCCTTGTCATTAATATTGTTTTGAGTGAGTATCTGGTCACCATTAAACTTTTTAGTGAAGACTGAAGCAAAAGAGGTATTAAACAACTCAGCCTTATTGATGTCATCAGTTATTAGCTCTCCTTCCCCACTAAGTAAAGGGCCTAAACTTCCCTTAGTCTTTCTCTTGCTTCTAATGTGTTGAAAGAACCTCTTCTTATTGCCTTTTATGTTCCTTGCTAAGTATAACTCATTTTGTGCCTTAGTCTTTCTGATTTTGTCCCTACATGTTCATGTTATTCTTTGGTACTCCTCCTTAGCAATTCGTCCATGTTTCCACTTTTTATAGGAGTCCTTTTTGACTTTCAGGTCATTAAAGAGCTCCTGATAGAGCCATATTGGTCTCTTAGTAGTCTTCCTATCTTTCCTTTGCATCAAGATAGTTTGCAGTTGTGCATTAAATATTGTCTCCATGAGAAACTGCCAGCTATCCTGGACTCCTTTATCCCTTAGATTTTCTTCCCAGTTCTCTGAGTTTGTTAAAGTCTGCTTTTTTGAAGTCCATTGTCCTTACTCTGCTGCTCTCACTCCTCCCTTTTCTTAGGATCATGATATCTATTATTTCATGATCATTTTCACCCATACGGTCTTCCACTTTCAGATTCACTACTAATTCCTTCGTCTTGGTCAGAATCAAGTCTCAAATGACTGTTTCCCTGGTTACTTCCTCCACTTTCTAAAACACAAAGTTGTCCCTAGTACATTCCAAGAACTTGCTGGAAATGTATTTTGCCATACTACTTTTCGAACAGATGTCTGGGTAGTTAAAGTCTCCCATTACTACCAGGTCTCCAGTTTTGGATATTTCTGTTCATTCCCTTCCATGAAAAACCTACAGAAGGAAAAAGTTTACTGCAAAAATTTAGTGGGCTGAAAATTGGGATAAACATGTCACATTCTCCCCTTGCATATGTGATTAGCAATGGGGTGCAGGTGCAGAGTCTGTAATCTGGCAACCACGTGGAACCCAAGAATCTGAAGCAAATTCTGGTCCTAAACCCTACAGATCTCCAAACATCTGCTGCAGGAGTGCCTGCTCTTTTATGAGCCTCTCATACCCTTAACTCCAACAATGGGCAGCATGACTCACACAGCTGCCATAACTGAATACTACATAACACCCAGAGGTACATTAAAGCCACAGAAAGAAACTAGCAGCAAGCTGAAACAAGCAGCATTAGCTCCCAAGTGGCAGTTTGCCCCATAATTGAGCTCCAAAGTTCTGGGCTCATGGTGTATAGAGTGTCTGCTCAGAAATTCCGACCCCTTATGGCTGGCCATGCCTTCTTCAGTCTTGCATATTTGACAACACGTCACTGTAAACAGGATTGTCCAGCACTTCACAGTTGGTGGTAGGCCTGCCTAATAGCCTCTCATCCTTGTCACCCAATCCAAACAGACCTCTTTTGTGAACTTTTGTTTCTCTCCACACCATGCAGCAAAGGGAGCATATGGCCCCAAAATACTAGTTTTAGCTGTAGGCAAATTTACATATGAAGCACAAGTACTATAAGCAACATTCCTATTAAAAAGAAAATACACAGGAATTACATACTGAACAATTTACTCATAACTCTAGTTACGATTTGATATTTTAAAATACACATGCTTATGTCTAATGAGGGCCAAGACAGATATAGGAAGTGGAAAGCCTTAGAAGAGAAAAGTAGGGACATTGAGGAGGTCGGGGAGACCTTTACTACAATAACTGAAGTATGAAGCCAAAAAGTATCCTTTAGGGCATTTTTTAAAAATCCACTTGCTTTACAAAATTATAGACTTAAGCATTTCTACTAACATTTAGAAGACTTGTTTCAAACAGTGGCATGGTTATAGGTATGGCTAGACTTACATGGACTTCTGGGTGTAGCTTGATAAGAAACCTTTTTCTCTTGAAGCTTAATTTACGGACCTTAGACCAGTTGAAAGTGTTGATTTTTGTGGTACCCTAAATGAAAAACAAAATTATTTATGGCGAGCAAGAAATGTTTACACTGTCAAGTTGTATCTTGAACAGCAACAAATGTCCCTCCTTGCCCCCACAATTCATTGTACTCAAATCTATTTTCAATTTATTCCTTTGATCAGGCTTTATCTGCTTTGCAATATCATTCATAGATTAATAGAAAACATAGGGTCTTCAAGCAGATATTGAAGGACAATATCAGGTACTTTGTGGTATATACAAGTTTTAGATAGGTATTTTTGTTTTTTTGTAAACTTTCCGTTGTTCATTCTACCCAAGGGTAGCTCTACAAAATCCAATTTAACTGCTCACCTGGGTTGAGTTTCCCAGGTGCCATCAATATCTGCAGAAGTTACTCATCTTGTGCAGTAATGATGGTTCTTCGAGATGTGTCCCCCTATGAGTGCTCCACCCACAGGTGTGTCTACATCCCTGCGCTGCTGATCGGAGAACTTAAGTAGCAGTGCCCATTGGGCCTGCACATATACTGTCTCTCCTTGTGCTGTGCCACGAGGCTAGCCAGCGCACACAGGCTAATCGTCCTCAGTGCCTTCTCTACCACAGAGTCATAAACAAGAACTCTGAATTAGAGGGGAGGAGAGCAGGTTGTGGAGCACCCATAGGGGGACATCTTGAAGAACCATCGTTACTGCACAAGGTGAGTAACTTCTTCTTTGAGTAGCATTCCTATGGGTGCTCCACTTAGGTGACTCCTGAGCAGTACCCCTTTTGGAGGGCTGGGACTTCGAAGTTGGGTTAGTTACAGATGACAGTACTGTGAAGGCGAAGATGGCATCGGAGGTGGAGTCCCCAGTGATCGCAGTGTTCTGCGAAAGTGTGGACTGAAGCCCATGTCCCCAGTCTGCAGATCTCTGTGATGGGACATCCTTGAAGAAGGCGACAGATGAGGAGATCAATCTTGTGGAATGTATACAGATCGGGGGGGTGGGGAGGGAGGAGATCACATTAAGAATTTGGTAGCACTGTCTGATGCAATTCAAGACTCACTTAAGAGAGTCTTTGGGCTGATATTGCTGAGCCCTTGGATCTTTCCACCACAGAGGTGAAAAGTCTAGGGGACTTCCTGAAGGCCTCTGTCCTATCAAGGTAGAAGGTCATGGCTCTCCTGACATCTAGGGTATGTAGTATAACCTCCCTATTGTCTTGGTGAGGCTTGGTGTAGAAGACTGGAAAGTGAATTGATTGATTTACGTGAAACGGGGAGGTTACCCTAGGGATGAATTTTGGATGTAGCCTGAGTATAAACTTGTCTGGAAAGAATACTGTGTAAGGGAGATATGCTATCAGAGCTGCTCTCTCTCCTATCCTTATGGCTGAGATAATTGCTATTAGGAAGGCCATTTTCACTGATAGGTATGTTAGCGAACAGGTGGCCACTGGTTCAAAGGGGGGGCCTAGTCAGCACTTTCAGAACCAGGTTTAGCTTTCACATAAGGGTAGGGAATCGAGGTTGAGGGAAGAGGTTTATGATACCCTTAAGGAATCTTTTAGTGGTTGGGTGCAACAGCACCAATAAAAGGCTGTAATAGCTGATAGATGGACCCTAAGAGAGTTTAGGAATAATCCTGACTTTTTAAGGGTCAGAGCATAGACTAGAATATGTGGAAGAGTTACTGACGTTGGAGAGATTTGTTGGGACATGCACCAAATCTGAAATCTGGACATTTCTGACAGTAAGTACGTTGTGTGGTGGACTTTCTACTGTGTAAATAGAACCTCCTCTACTTCCTTTGAGCATGAACTTTCTAGGTGCTGGAACCAAGCAGGAGCCTGTGAAAGGAGGTGCAGATAGGTCGGGAGAGAGATCAGCGGGCACAGTAGGAGCAATCAGGATGACGTGAGCTCCATCCCTATTTATTTTTAACAGGAGCTTCAGCAGAAGAGGAAACTGAGGAAAGGTGAAAAGAAGGTCCTTGTCCCAGGAGAGAAGAAGAGCATTGCCCAGAGACTGCTGTCCAATCTCCACCCTGGAGCAGTAGCATCGACACTTCTTGTTCTGGTGAGTGGCGAAGAAGTCTATGGATGGTGTTCCCCATCGTGTGAACAGGTTGTGGAGTATTGATGAGTGCATCTCCCACTCATGATTGTGTGGGAATTTGCAACTGAGGTTGTCCACTATCGAGTTCTGCGTGCCCGGGAGGTAAGCCCCGGGATAATGTGATGTTGTGAGAGATGCACGAGTTCTATAGTCTCACAGCCTCCACGCATAGGGAGGGCAACCTGGCCCCCGGCGACGGTTGATGTAACACATGCAGGCTATGTTGTCTGTTAGGATCTTTGCATGTGATCCTGCGATCAGCAGAAGAAAATGGGCACAGGCACTCCTGACCGCTCTCAGTTTGAGGAGATTAAAGTGTAGAGACATCTCCATACGTGACCATTTGCCTTGCATCATGAGGCCATTTAAATGTACTCCCCACCCTATGAGTGGTGAGTTGGTGGTAAGAAACAATGATGGTGACATGTACAAGAAGGGGATCCTTTTGCACACAGTGGTTGGGTCCTTCCACCAGTTTAAGGAATTTTTGAGCCTGGTGGGTAGTGACAGGTTTGTCCAGCCTGTCCCTGTTTGGTCTGTAAACTGAACTAAACCATAGTTGGAGGCATCACATGTGGAATTTGGCGTGTGGTATCACCACAATGCCTGCTGCAATGTGTCCAAAGAGTTGGAGGCAGAGTCAGGGCAGTATCTGTGGACTATACTGAACGATGTTTAGGAGTGAAGCCAGGGATAGGAACCTGTGCTGAGGTAGGAGGGCTTTTGCCTGTATGGCGCTGTGACAGGGTGTGCATACCCCGCACTAGGAGAGAAAGGTTTAATCCCACACTATGGGCGGAGGAAGTCCCGCCCCTCGGACCGTGCTGAGCATGCTCCAACTGCTGTGCTACTATAAAGATGAGCAGCTCAGCTCAGTCTGGGCTGGTCACTGAGGAGGAAGCACAATTGGTGGAGGCTCCAGGCCAGGAGTCGCTACAGCCCCTAACTGCGAGAACCAGAGATCCCAGGGACTACACCAGAGACATGCTACCTACACCCGATCAGCAGGAGTCAGAATTCCAGGGAGCTACCCACACCAGGGAACCCGGAGACCCCAATGATACACAGTCTACAGCTTCAGGAAACACAGTAGGAAGTGGCCCAGGGAGGCGGAATGAGTGGTATCTCCCACCCGTGTAAGGTCAGCGTGTTGCGGTAGGATCCCCGCTGACTGGGCCCTGGGCCGGGAGCTGGTGGAGTTGGGTGGGCCAGGAACCCTCTAGCCCAGTCACCACCCACCCCGGATCTGGCCATGGATGGTTGCGTCAGTTGTGGAAAGTGGTCTCACGGCACCTCAACCTACCCGTCAAAAGGGGTATTTATATGCAGGTGGTTGGGACGAGGTTTGCAGACCAGACAGTTTGCGCTTCAGGAATTTCCCTTTTTTCCCTCTGTGGTTCTTAATGGTGCTGAGGTTAATATTGAGCCACATATGGTCTGTGTTGAGATTGGGGACTAAAACACCTCTTTTACCCCAGTGTACAGATTCCCAGCAACCTCAGGGTAGCCCTGGAATCCTTCAGGGCAAGAAGGGAGGTGTTGGTCTTTTTGGCGAAGAGCTTCGTACCCTCAAAAGGAAGATCTTCCACTATGGACTGCACCTCTTTCGGGAATCCTGATAAGTGGAGCCATGATGCTCGTTGCATCACCATCGCTGTGGAGATGGACCTACCTGCCGTGTTGGTGACATCGAGGGCCGATTGTAGTGATATTTTTGCTACTAATTGTCCCTCTTCTAGGATGGCTTTAAAGTATTGCCGATGTCCCTTGGCCAGTTTGTCAATAAAGTCGTTGAGTTTGTAAATGGTTAGCCCGCGCACTCTGTCTAGCCGGTGGTGCAGCATGAGGAGAGACAATGCATCTGCAGGCCCAACGGACACAGCTACCAAAGTTCTCTAATCAGCAGCACAGGGACGCAGACACACCTACAGTGGAGCACCCATAGGGCCATATGAGCAAATGCTGAAGGAACTGGGTATGTTTAATTTGGAAAAAGAGGAGATTAAGGGGGGGACATGATAGTGGTCTTCAAATACTTGAAAAGCTGCCATAAAAAAAGATGGAGAAAGGTTGTTCTCTCTTGCCACAGAGGGCAGCACAAGAGGCAATGGGTTCAAACTACAGCATAGCAGATTTAGATTAAATCTGAGGGAAAACTTCCTAACTGTAAGAACAGTAGAACAATGGAACAGACTGCCAAGGGAGGTTGTAGAAGCTCCTTCACTGGAAGTTTTCAAAAGGAGGCTGGATAGCCATCTGTCTTGGATGGTTTAGCGATAACAAATCCTGCATCTTGGCAGAGGGTTACACAGGATGACCCTTGTGGTCCCTTTTGACCCTATGATTCTGTGATATAAGGTCAGCTATTAAAAAAAAGTCAGAAGAGATTTGTAGATTAAAGTGACTGACAGTTACTTGAGGAATTATAAACAAAAGGAAGATGTACGTATCTGGTATTATTTCCCCAACCTACCTGGAATACTAATACGCCCATGTGTGAAACAGCCAGGCTAATTTTCGACCCCTCACGGTCAGATGCAAGGTGAAATCTAACGCCATACATCTCCAGTTTCCGAGCAATTTCAAGCACCTGGAAATCTGACTCAGCAGGAGTTTGGCCCCTCCAATAAGGAACAGAAGCATAAAAATAGAGAATATTAAAAACAATATGATTTTATAATACTTCCAAAGGGTCCAAAGTAATTAATCTATATGTCCAGAACTAAGCAATAATTTTCTGCCTAATTTACACTGACAATTTCACTCCATTAAAGTATTACTGCTACCTTTGTAATATGACTAACCAAATATATCTGGGGGAAACTGATACAGAGAAGCAAATGAAAACTGGTATGAAGGTTATCTGATTCAAAACCCAGGAGGTCAACAGATCACTGTCCAAACAGAAATCCTGTTCAGTTTGATTTGTTGCTTAGGAATACATCGATATACCCAGAAAACAAGGGGGAAATTGAGAATATTGCATAACAGCATGACAGAAACATAGCAAATGTTGCAACAATACAAGACAATCTAAAATTGGATTATAAAATCAGATTAAAATTATCCAGATAACATTGTATGAAATTAAGTATACAGTACATTCAAAGTATATGCACTTCATTTAAAAAAAAAAAATCTAGGAAAACCTAATATAATCAGGCCCTATGCATTCCATGATTCTATGGTCATATAATTTACCCACTGCCACAGAACTGTAATCCAAAACCCTAGGTCTCTCTTTTAAAAATATCATATTTATACCCCTTACAGTTGCTTAGATAATGGTGAAAACCAATGGAGTTTGCAAACTTNAGGAATAGCGTAGCTGAAGTCGAAGTATCTTATTTCGACTTACCTCCCGTCCTCACGGCGCGGGATCGACTCCGCTACCGCCGCTCACCCTGGTGGAGTTCCGGAATCAATGGGAGCGCATTCGGGGATCGATATATCGCGTCTAGACGAGACGCGATATATCGATCCCCCGATATATCGATTGCTACCTGTCGATCCGGCGGGAAATGTAGACGTGACCCAAGTTTGCAAAGAGCCTGAAATAATAGTTCAGAGAGGTGTGACTTGCCATCAGACTTCATGATGCCACAGTCACAGAATTCAGCACGTTTTTTTGCCATGGAATTGCCCCCCCATCTTCCTGCACTGCCAAAACATGCCTGCACCTTCTCGTTTTCCATCTTTCCCCACCGGGGGAGTCAATTGGATTTCAGCGTACCCTTCCATAGCGCACAGCAGCAGGGCATCAGGAAAACAAGTCAAGTCTACCTTGCTGCCAGTGAGCGGGTGGAACCTGAAGTGTAGACTGTCCAGCTGAGCTTGCCAGGATGAACACCACAATAGATAGACAATACCCCGGGAGCAAAGAAGATGAGATACTGAAGCTGGCTTCAAGCTCCCCATTTCCATGATACATACTGAGGTAAGGAGCTATTGAGCAAGGCCACCTGGACAACATTTTAACTGCTGAGACCCATAAATGTGGACTGCCCAGAAAACAGTGAAAAAACACAATCTTCAAGAGTAACCGTTGCTGAAAATAATGACCGCCAAATTTACATCAAATTAGTGTTTTCAACTGTAAGTCATAGTTGTTTGTGAGTTTGAGGGTGACAACCCTCATGGAGATGGGAATTAAGGATATTTCACAAAGCCAGAATAAAAAGAACATTGCCATGGAATTCAGAAGTTCTTGCCACACAATTTAGTCCCACAGTGCTGCAGAATACACAAGGGTCTGATTATAATAGGAGTTTGGTGTAACTGGCTGACAAAGGCAACCTCAAAATTTAGAGGTTCGGCAACATAACACTATACTAAAAGATCCCACAATGATTACTATAGCACTATTTCTGATCAAGTGCTGTTTTTGCCATCTACATTAGTGCACTGCATACAAAAAAAAGTCAACAAATGGAATTTTTCATACAACAGTTTAATGGAAGGAAACTGGATGATGGAGGAAGGGTAGGGGGCTGGGAAAAATAAAGGAACTCAGCAATTTTTGCTTAGAACTGACTAGCCTCAACACAGGCTGTATTTATGTATGCCATGTTAAAACATGCTTTTAGAAAAAAATTTACCCAGGGAACAGCTCTCCCCCCATAATAGATATTCAATTAGTTTAGAATAGACTATATGCTATTTAGGGTATGATCTGTCTATTTTTGTATACTATCCTGTGCCAAGTGTAACATGAGCATTAAATAAATGAATAATATTTTCCTGCAATGCCCTTTCCTTCTTCTAGCCTTTTTTTTTTTTTTTAAAGATGCCTACTCCTAACAGTTTATAGAGTTACCATTACGACCAGACATCTTTGTTCTATTTCTAAAAAGTAATGTTTTTCTGTTGAACATGTTCAGATGAATTATTAATAATTAAAGTAGAATTTATGGAAATAGGGAACGCTTAACTGCATGTATGGACCATCTTTAAAATTAATACCAGAACAACCACAGAACCCATTAAGAATGCAATCCTTTTAAATATGAAAAAGTACTGCAGGAATCATGATTCTCTGATTCTTACAAGTGGTTACATACTGGAAAATCATTGTGCCACACAGGTTCCGGGTGAGTACGAGGTGGTTAAAACATTCAGTATAGTTTCTACAGCTTTATTCTGTAAGAACGAGTACTTGTGGCACCTTAGAGACTAACACATTTATTTGGGCATAAGCTTTCGTGGGCTAAAACCCACTTCATCAGATGCATGGAGTGGAAAATACAGTAGGAAGATATATATAACAGTACATGAAAAGAGTTGCCTTACCAAGTGGGGAGTCGAGACAATTCAATTAAAGTGGGCTATTAACAGAAGAAAAATCACTTTTGTAGTGGTAATCAGGGTGGCCCATTTCAAACAGTTGACAAGAAGNCTTCTTGTCAACTGTTTGAAATGGGCCACCCTGATTACCACTACAAAAGTGATTTTTCTCCTGTTGTTACTAGCCCACTTTAATTGAATTGTCTCGACTCCCCACTTGGTAAGGCAACTCCCATCTTTTCATATACTGTTATATATATCTTCCTACTGTATTTTCCACTCCATGCATCTGATGAAGTGGGTTTTAGCCCACGAAAGCTTATGCCCAAATAAATGTGTTAGTCACTAAGGTGCCACAAGTACTCCTAGCAGTTTTTGCTGATACAGACGAACACGGCTACCACTCTGAAACCTGCTTTATTCTGTATTAACCTTGAAAAAATATCAATCTTCACAACGGCAAAGCCTGAAAAGATTTTTTCCCAATTACAAAAATTTCAGGGGTTCAAAAGGAGTTCAATATTTTCAAAGATTTAGTCTATATTGTGTTTTTCATCAAATTTGGGTATGAAGTAGCCAAATAAACTTTATATACAAAGTATAATTACAACAGTATGACTTTTGTGAGCAGATAAGGCCTAAGTTGCATCTCTGTGGGATAAGTGATAAAAGGTTGGAAATATAAATTTTGGCCATAAATTCACACATTACACAACTTCAAGCATAGTGTGTACAACACAATGAGCCAAACTCATTCCTGGTGTAGTGCCACAATCTCAGAAAGAGGATGTTAGGGCTTCATGTGGTAAAAAATAAAATTATGGAAATGTGGTACAACATGGTGGCTGGAGAATTTGGAATATGTCCAATAAAACTTCTAGGCACAAACTCAGGTGAGTAACTTGAGTACTATTTTATTACGTATAAAAACCGCCAGAGTTTAACTATTCAAATTTATCTAATAAAGTTAAGAGCACAATACCTGTCAGAAAGAATAGAATTTTTAAAAAACTGCCTGCACCTACAATAGAAGGAACTTTCTAAAGTGGGGAAAACTAGGAATGAAGCCAAGCAGCTCATACTGCACAGAAAACATTTATAAATGAGAAGCAGTTTCAAAGTAATTATCCTCAGATGTTTGCTGTAGACTAATCTGCACAGACTGGTCTGAAAACAATCTGGTCTAATTTTGTTCATCCATTAAGTAGATAAATCTACTTAGGCTTCCCCAAGTCAATGGATGACAACCTGCCAATTAAAGGTATTTTCCAACAAGAACTGCCTTCAGTACAGAAGGTCTCAATGCAAGGTTTCCTTACAGCTGGATCCATATGTAGACAATATTTATTATCACAACATCCATACAGTAATGGGGAAGATCAAACTCAAACCCAGATACTGATAAGTGTCCTCTGCTTTATATAGTTTTTTAAACCTACAATTAATTTAGATTTTATGGCTTGAAGAGGCAAAAGCATTGCATATTTAGAAATTGCATTGGTGAAAAAAGTAGAATTTCAGATTCTGCACGAGGATCTATATTCACAACCTATTTCCAAAGATACCTCGATGAGGCTGGCTTTAGTACAAGATAACTGTGTTACAAGGGTCAGGATACTGGTTAGCTTGATGACCACTCGAGACCAAGACCACTGTGGCTCTTCTGCTGTCACCTTGTTCTCTTCCCACCCTCCAGCCACAAAATTGATATATTCACTTATTGTGTATTGTTTAAATCCTAAATTGTGAACTCTCTGAGGCAGGAACTGGTCTTGTGTTGTTTGTATAATGCCTAGTACAAGAGAAGTCTAATTCCTATTTGGGGTCCTTAGGTATACCAGAATATAAAGTGGTCAACTTTGGATCTTGCAGAGGTACACATCTACAGAGCTGTACCATTAATAGACTATTTTGGCACTGAGTAAACAGATCTGAAAGATTAAATGTAGAAGCCATATTTTACACACACAAAATAAATCACTCATTTTAAGAAGCACAATATAAGCTTTAAAATTCTATCTCAGTGAAAACATTTATTTTCCTTTTAATATAGAACTGCTATTGGAATCACTGCTTCGATTTCATGTTGCATTGTATTATTCTACTGGTTTTATCAGCTGGGGTGAACTCATGTATTAAATATTTGTATTACCATAGTACTTAGAAGCCCTAGTCATGGACAGTATCACACAATATCAGCCTGAAGAAATTAAGCATTATCCAAGTAGGTGTACACAACATGCTCTGACTTTCACGTCCACATACTGAATAGAGCCTTGTGGTATATTAAGTTATATAAAGACAAACTGAAGTTGCCTATTGGATATACTGCAGAGAAATGTAGTACTCAGAATAGGGCCACGCAAGTAAAGGCAGAGCAGAAGCTGCAAATGCAGGAGACTTGAAACTGAGAAAGGAAATAATATGTAGAGGTAGAGGAAAGCCAAGAAACCTGGAGACACTCCATTCTGTCAGTAACAGTTCATTCTTCCTTGTCAGACCAGAAGTGTTGCCACCAGAAAAGCTAATTCAAAAGTCAGTGTCACGGAAGAACAAATCACCTCTCATATTGAAACACTAAAAATAAGAGAAGCTGAGAAGGAGGAAAAAGGAGGGGAATAAAAATGAAGGACAAAGGTGAAAAGAGAAATCAAGAGAACAGAAAAGAAGGCTAGTGCTGTGTGCTGCCATAAAGGGTTCAGGGTTCAGTTGTCTATTCAGGTCTCACCTCCTTCAAAGGAAAATGATGAGATGTGTGTAAATTGGAGGGAAAATGTGGGAACTTCACAAATCAGACTAAAAAGATGAAGGATCCCCAACACCAATGAGAGAAGGGAAAGGAAATGGAAGGATGTCACTCTTATTTTTAGATTTGCAAATGCTTCCAGATTATATCTATTACACAAACATTTTCCAGGAAAGGATGGAGATTTAAAATTTCTAACCAAAATTGCACAAGTAACCTTAATTTTGTCATTTCCTAATTTGACTGCTTCATTTTGCAACATTAACATTCTTTTAAAAGTAGGGACTTTTTTAAAACAAAATTTCTTACATTTAAAAAAAGAAAAGTACAGTAAAGAAATTCCATAATATTCATTTATTTGCTATACAGCAGTAGAATGCTTTGCTCTGTGCAATATGTGCAATCAATAAAAAACAAACCATTTTCTCTTTCTACATATACCTTTATGTATCATACAGAAGTAGGTAGGACTCCTTAAGAGCCCTGCTTCCGTCAACATACTCCTTCACAAATCATATTCCATAACCATACCTATGAAAACCAAAATTTCACTATTTGTTATCCACACACATGCAATGAAATCTCAAGACAGTGCTGAATCAGTAGCAGTTTTCAACTTGTACTGCACACACACACACACACACACACACCATGTGCTGCACCAATGGAATGATAAGGAATGGTATGTTTTATTGTTTAATGTAATCCAGTGTGAATGCGCATATTACATTTTATTAAATCCTTACAATTTGGCCAAATTAAATTTCATTAGCCCAATTTTCATTAACCCAATGAAAGATATATCTACAACCCAGGGACTATATTCCTGCTAAATTCCATCACCTTCACCCAAGATGCTAGAGCTCTCCAATAAAAGGCACATTGTTATTTTCTTACTAGAAGAACTATTTTTAAACGCCTATGCTTTAAAATAGCTCAACCTTATTTGATGAAACTTTCAGAAAATAATTCTGGAAGTGAATCCATCAAATTAAGGCATTTAATTAAGGCCCCGTCTACACTACCCGCCGAAATCGGCGGGTAGCCATCGAAGTATCGGGGATCGAATTATCGCGTCTTGTCTGGACGCGATAAGTCGATCCCCGAACGCGCTACTTCGAACTCAGGTACTCCTGCAGGGCGAGCGGAGTTACCGGAGTCGACGTGGGAGCCGCGCACTTCGATCGCGGCGCCGCGCGGACGCGAGGTAAGCGCGCCCAATTCGAACTAAGCTACTTCGACTTCAGCTACGCGAATAGCGTAGCTGAAGTCGAAGTAGCTTAGTTTGATCCCGCCCCTAGTGTGGACCAGCCCTAACATAGGTTGCACTAATGTCATCCCAACAACTTTTACAATGCAGGTAAGTTTTGTCAGTAGAAATGTCTACAGCAAATTGAAAAACAGAAGTGTGGTGACAGTACAAAATAAACTGAACTTTATATCAAAATAAACAATTGACTACTGTACTGATGTTTCAGGCTGCATTGCAGTCCTGCATATAGCTGCTGCCCTTAAAAAAGCTTTCCAGTTTTAGTTTAGAGCTTGCTTGCACAATTAGTTGCAACAAGCTAGGGTGCAAATCTATCCCACACTAGCCTATCACTGTCCATGTGGACCCTGCTAACATGCACTAACAGTTCATTAATGCACTTTGATCTAGTCCCATTTCAAAGAGGACTAGATCAAAGCACATTAACAAACTATTAATGCAAGTCAGCAGGGGTCACACAGACTGTCTGCTGCAGGCTAATGCAAGGTAGATTCACACCCCACATTGCTGTTGTCATATAGACAAGCTC
The DNA here is from genome assembly GCA_003942145.1 of Platysternon megacephalum. Classification (NCBI taxonomy): domain Eukaryota; kingdom Metazoa; phylum Chordata; order Testudines; family Platysternidae; genus Platysternon; species Platysternon megacephalum. Next base: position 2,547,229 of record QXTE01000149.1, on the reverse strand, counting down.
CTAAATAAATTGATGTTAGATCAGTATCTGCACTAATCCCTGAATTTCCCTGGAATTTCCAAGGAATACCTAATGAAGACTGCAAATATTGAAGTAATGTTTCATTTATATTTTTCATATCAAAATTGTTTAAATGCTCATCTGTACAGCTGATAACAGCAACCAAAGTAACAGACACTCAATACGCATGGAATCATCAAATAAGACATGAGAATGACCTATTAGGTAATTTAATCCATTTCACAACCAGTTTGGGATTGATCCCTAATGTCTTTTTTCTCATGCTTTAACATATCACCTCTCTCAAACCTGCATTACAGGGGTTAAAAACAGTGACACAGACTGAATTTTCTTATCAACAAAGGTCATAACAGCCCTGTGCTCAGAAGGTTCAGCAGACCAAGTTCCAACCAAAAAGCATCAGGTAATGTTGTGGTTCTCTGAGTATCGTTAATTCACTCATGTTGCATGTATATTATATTCTTGATTACTTATTAAGACCAGTGGTTCTCTAACTTTAATGTTAAAGTTTAATATGTGTTTAAAAATCAGTGTACCATTTTGTAAGAGAACGCCGCTTATGAACCTCCTTTCATGCCCTATGCCCTCGTTTCCCACTGCTTGCTTCTCAAAGTACACCTCTACCTCGATATAATGCTGTCCTCGGGAGCCAAAAAATCTTACCGCGTTATAGGTGAAACCGCGTTATATTGAACTTGCTTTGATCCCCCGGAGTGTGCAGCCCCCCCCTCCCCCCCGGAGCACTGCTTTACCGCGTTATATCCGAATTCGTGTTATATCGGGTCGCGTTATATCAAGGTAGCGGTGTACTTCATTTTGCAAACACAGACCACAGGTAAGATGTGCTGAATCAGAGTGTTAAATATCTACTTTATTATACAGTATGTGCAATGTGAGTGAGTTATTTCTAAAGAACATTAATTTTTACAGTTCCTGACTATTCTGTATTTACATTAATCTTAAAGTTGTGATAAAAATGTATTTGCAATTAATTGGATGTGCTGTTTACTTCAAAAATACTTTTTAAAAGATCCCATAATATGTAGCACAAGATTTCTGTACTCTGTACTTTCTCAGTACAGTAGAACCTCAGAGTTATGAGCACCAGAGTTACAAACTGACCAGTCAACCACACACCTCATTTGGAACTGGAAGTATGCAATCAGGCAGCAGCAGACACGAAAAAAAGCACAAATACAGTACAGTACTGTATTAAATGTAAACTACTAAAAAAATAAAAGGAAAGCAGCATTTTTCTTCTGCATAATAAAGTTTCAAAGCTGTATTAAGTCAATGTTCAGTTTTAAACTTTTGAAAGAACTATAATATTTTGTTCAGAGTTACGAACATTTCAGAGTTATGAACAACCTCCATTCCCGAGGTTTTTGTAACTCTGAGGTTCTACAGTACTATTTTATGGTCACTTCTGTCCCACAGATTTTCAACTTTTCTATTCTCTTTATACTTCACGGAGTATAAAATATCCATATTATGGAATTTATTTATAATTACTGAATTATAAACAAGGCCCCAGGTAACCAGTGGCAAGTGGAAATTATATTCTGCAACTGGAAATTCTGGGACAATCTTACACAAACTACAAAATACTTAAAGAAATTAAAATAGAAAAAGAATTAGTTTAAAACCAATACTACTCAGACCATAAGGTCTTTAGCAAAGAAGGCCATCATGATAATGCATACAGTATTAAAACTGTATTGTAAAGTTTTTGCAGGTGAACAGCATGTTTTCGTCCTCCTTATTTCTCCCTACCTCCCGCAAAATTAAAAACATTATTAGACAAATGAAGTCTCATTAGATCTAACAAAAATGAATGGCAGTTAAAAGAAAAAATGCACCTTGTATGAGTGACCACTAATGAGGTTGCTGTAGTCTACTGTATTTGGCAAGGTTTAGAGTATAAATTGATGCCATTATTGTGGATTTGCTTCCACCTACCAACAGCATTTAGCTTACGCCATCTATATAAAGAAGCAAGCATGTGTAAAATTGTAAATGGCCTGTACTTCAGTCTCCTGGGGAAAAGGTGTTCCGTGACAGTTTGGCACTATTTACACTACGATTAGATCAAACTGTGCTAGAACCTTTTAAACACATAAATAAGTACGGTAAGGTGGATAGAAAACTGGCTAGATGGTCGGGCTCAACGGGTAGTGATCAATGGTTCCTTGTCTAGTTGGCAGCCGGTATCAAGTGGAGTGCCCCAAGGGTCGGTGCTGGGGCCGGTTTTATTCAATATCTTCATTAACGATCTGGAAGATGGTGTGGACTGCACCCTTAGCAAGTTTGCAGATGACACTAAACTGGGAGGAGTGGTTGATACGCTGGAGGGTAGGGATAGGATACAGAGGGACCTAGACAAATTAGAGGATTGGGCCAAAAGAAATATGATGAGGTTCAACAAGGACAAGTGCAGAGTCCTGCATTTAGGACGAAAGAATCCCATGCACTGCTATAGACTAGGGACCGAATGGCTGGGCAGCAGTTCTGCAGAAAAGGACCTAGGGGTTACGGTGGACGAAAAGCTGAATATGAGTCAACAGTGTGCCCTTGTTGCCAAGAAGGCTAATGGCATTTTGGGTTGTATAAGTAGGGGCATTTCCAGCAGATCGAGGGATGTGATCATTCCCCTCTACTCAGCACTGGTGAGGCCTCATTTGGAGTACTGTGTCCAGTTTTGGGCCCCACACTACAAGAAGGATGTGGATAAATTGGAGAGAGTCCAGCGGAGGGCAACAAAAATGATTAGGGGGCTGGAGCACATGACTTACGAGGAGAGGCTGAGGGAACTGGGATTGTTTAGTCTGCAGAAGAGAAGAATGAGGGGCGATTTGATAGCTGCTTTCAACTACCTGAAAGGGGGTTCCAAAGAGGATGGATCTAGACTGTTCTCAGTGATAGAAGATGACAGAACAAGGAGTAATGGTCTCAAGTTGCAGAGGGGGAGGTTTAGGTTGGACATTAGGAAAAACTTTTTCACTAGTAGGGTGGTGAAGAACTGGAATGGGTTACCTAGGGAGGTAGTGGAATCTCCTTCCTTAGAGGTTTTTAAGGTCAGGCTTGACAAAGCCCTGGCTGGGCTGATTTAGTTGGGTTTGGTCCTGCTTTGAGCAGGGGGTTGGACTAGATGACCTCCTGAGGTCCCTTCCAACCCTGAGATTCTATGATTCTATGATTCTAAGTATTTTGGGGGGTTAAAAACTGGGGGGGGGGGGGTTTAGCTGTAGATGAGGCCTAACTCTGTGCTCCTGCACCTAGATTCTTTTACTGCCCCCATCACCATGATATTTGAACTCCATCAAACAATTACCATCTTTCTAATTTCCCTGCACTGTTTCACCAATATGCTGTAATACTATAACATTTCCAAAAAGCCCACCAATAATCTGCACTTACAGGTGCTTTCTGTGAAACTCCAGTATCTTTCCTTGTACTCTTTCCTGGTTTGGCAAGTATTGGTTTGTTTTTAGGTGATCACGATCCCCAGATTCATCAAAATCCCCAATCTCAGCTATGATAAAAGTAATAAAACATGTCAGAATTTAAAGAAACAATACTTGAGTAAAGAAAATAAAGTTAATAATCCTCAATTCTAACTTTTCTATAAAATAAGTTAAAGTACTATGTAAACAGTATTTGTTTTTATGATGACATTTATTGGCATTCCCACATCTACAAGTTTTCACATGGGGGTTTTCCCACAAGAGACAGGAACAAACTATCAATCAATGAGTTACCTTTATCTCTAAAAAGTCGTATCAGACTAATTCCTTCCAATACTGTGAATTAGGAAGTCATGGTTGGGACTTAAGTGTGGTCTACACACAAAGCTGCAGAGCAGTTTAAATGCAACTTCGTGTTTAGCTTGCACCTGTAATTTACAGGTGCAAACTAAACATATTTAAACCAGGTTTAAACTGATGAACGTCCACATAGGGCTTTGCACCTTTTAATTAAAATTAGTTTTAAACAGATTTAAGTTAGACCAGTGCAATTTCTGTGTAGACAAGCTCGGAGTAGTTTTGTAGAATCATGATAAACATATTTCAATTTAAGCTTCAAAAAGGATTGCTATAGAAACATCAGAATTTTTTTTTAAATAGTTATGAAAAATACCATGAAAGTATCTTGTTTAAAATTAGGCTGACCTATAAAACCAAGAAGTTTTAAACATGATCATCTTGTAAATATATTAAGCCCAAAATATTTATATTTCTTTGTCACCTTTGCTTTTCTAGCATCCTAAGATTCACTCCTGAAATGTGGCCACAGATGTTGATACTTACTCAGCTGTTCCATGTTGATTTGAAGTTCTCTCAAAAACACAAGATAGTGCTAGAAAATCCTTGGCAAGTTTTCATAGCACAAATCATTGGACATTATGTAAGATAGATTTGGCCTTCCAATAAGTGGAGTCGTATTTTATTATTGTGTCTGAAGAGGTGTTTCTTAAACGTTTTTGGTTTGGGTGGGCAGGGAGAAAGGAAGAATGTATCCCCTTGGTCTTATATTTAAGATTTGTAAATAAATGTCATTGCTTGTCTCCTTTAATCCTTAGGGCCAGATTTTCAATGCTATTTTGGCACCTAAATGCCTTTGAAAATCTGGCCTTAGGGCCCTCAGGGCAAGCATCTTGAGGGTCCTAAACAGAAACCAAGTCCATTCAGCCTCCACCCTCACTCCCAAACAGGAGCCCACCACCGGCCTTTCCAATTCTCCCTTCTCTTTAACTCTTCCTAGCAACAAATCCTTCCCCAGAAGGATGATATTCTCACTATCAGGCCTGTTTTCTTGTGTTGCCAGACTCCTACTCTAATTCCCTCCACTTCCTGCCTGCCCTCCATATGTACGCTGCCTTGTAGCCTAAAGTTGATTTGGAAACTGGCATTGGGAGGAATTAAGGCAGATAAGAAGGGCAGGCCAGAAAATGAGCAATATTACTGGCAGTGGGAGGCAGAGCCAGGTCAGAGTTACAACAGATAAGAGTCTTGACTCAGCCCCACCTTCCAGCAGCCAAAACTATATTGCTTTTAAGCACAACACTCCAAAGTGGCCTCCTTCCCAACCCCATGAAAATTGGCCAATCCTCATTGTGTTAAATACATGGTGATCATCCAGTATGCAAAAGGTTAAAGATTAACCAATTAAGTTTTTTATCACTATTAGACTAGTGAAATAGAAAATACTTGTTTTAGGGTTTTTTGGGGTTTGGTTGGGTTTTTTTGTTTTTTTTAAATTATTGACATGCAGATAATGCTTTGTGTGCGCTGATACATGATCTAGTTCAGTTTAACAGTGGCAACATCAGTTTATGCTAGGATAGCCAACATACTAACACTGCAGAAGATGAGAGATGATCAGAGCTGCTGTGTTGTCACTACAAGTTAGTCGTTCCTCTGCCAAGTCTCTCTTGATTTGTAATGCAAACAGATACCTAAAAAAGAAGAGTGAAGAGTATAATCTTTTGATGAGCTAAAGAAAACAACTCAACACTACTTACACAATAAGCAGCTTCTACAAATATTCTTCAAAAAGTACATAAAACAGAACTCTTCATTTCTCAATGACAATCACATACAATTAAAAAAGAAGTACATAACATAGCTACGTCAAATCCCGAACCAATCTGGCCACATAAAGCAATTTAACAGTGTGATGGAGTCAACTGTCACAGGGGAACCAAAGAAAGGAAAAGCAGATTTTATAAAGTTTGTTTCGAACTCAGGATTAGATCTTGGTCATGGTTCAAAGGGTTTCACATACCCACACAGTGGGGGAGGTGCATGGCTACTAATATCTTATTAGCAAAGTATGCAGAGAGGAGGAGGAGTCTGGGGTCCTATAAAACTTCTAACTCAGCCTGAGAAGATACAGCACTGGGGAAAGATGATATTGGACTTGAGACTTTGGCTGGAGCTTGCCTATTTAAAGAAACTATGGACTGTTCAGTGAGTAAAAACTTTGGGCAAGCCGATATACCAGTAGTTGTGGAGAAATGGGACTGAATGCAATGGGTGAGTCTGCTGGTGTAATACTTGTGTTTTAAGAACTTGTCTGTCTGTTCTTCCTTCCCCCATCCCTGCCCTTATGTGGTAGGCAAATCATCTTGGCCCAACAGTGAGTACCTGGAGATAAGTGCATTTTTACCCCCAATCTCTGTTTTAAGAATTAATAATAACCCTTTGTAACCTCAGCCATCAAACCCACAGACTGACTTGCTATTCATTCTATGGGAGTAACATCAGCACCTTTAATTTAACTGCTCAGCCCATCCTTCAGACCACTGTTCAGATGGTTTGGGACTTTGTGTAGAAGCTTTACTTGGAATGGAAACAGACTAACTGACTTCCCACTTCAAAAAAAATTCTAAAATGAGCATACTATCAATTTACTTGTTGATCAATCACAAAACCTGCAAGGTACACATTACTCTTAAATTACAGTTGGGGAAAACACCAATTATTTATATTAGAATAATTAAGGTTCTTTGATGTAGTCAGTGTACAGCCCATTGGAGGTGCACATGTATCTCCTGTGCACGAGATCACTGTCTTTTGAATAGCAGTTCTGTCAGGATTGAGCATGTGCCCTGTGGCTCCTCATGCTTCTATGCGAAGGCATAAAGGGTGGAATGGCCATCACACTTCCTCAGTTCCTGTGCAATTCAAAGTGCATGTTAGCTGAGGTTACCAAAAGCAGGGATAAAGCAGGGGTGGGCAAACTACGGCCCACGGGCCACATCCGACCATCAGACCTTTTAATCCGACCCTTGAGCTCCTGCCAGGGAGCGGGGGCTTGCCCTGCTCCACACGTGCTGTGGTTCCGCATGGCTCCTGGAACCAGCTGCATGTCCCCGCTCCGGCTCCTACACATAGGGGCAGCCAGGGGGCTCTGAACACTGCCCCCGCCCCAAGCGCCAGCTCTGCAGCTTCCGTTGTCCAGGAGCCATGGACATGCCGCTGCTTCTGGGAGCTGCTTGAGGTAAGCACCACCCGGAGCCTGCACCCCTGACCTCGTCCCATATCCGAACCGCCCCCAGCCTTGATTCCCCTCCTGCCCTCTAAACCCCTGGGTCCCAGCCTGGAGCACCCGCCAACACCTGAAACCCCTCAATCCCCAGCCCCACCCCAGAGTCTGGCGTCACTGCCTCCCACATCCCAACCCCCTGCCCCAGCCTGGAGCCCTCTCCTGCACCCTGAACTCTTCATTTCTTGCCTCACCTGAGACCTCACCCGGGACCCCACCCAGAGCCCTCACCCTTCCCTCACCCCGACCCCCAATTTCGTGAGCATTCATGGCCCACCATATAATTTCCATACCCAGATGTGGTCCTCAGGACAAAAAGTTTGCCCATCCCTGGGATAGAGGGTGGGTTGCATAATTCACACTGACATCTCAAAGAAGCAGTTACTGTAGGATAAGTAACAGTTCTTTACTCTGAGGCCTGGTCTACACTACGATTTTAGGTCGAATTTAGCAGCGTTACCTCGATTTAAGCCTGGACCCGTCCACACGACGAAGCCCTTTTTTCCGACTTTAAGGGCTCTTTAAATCGGTTTCTTTAAACCACCTCCGACGACAGGATTAGCGCTGAAATCGGTTTTGCCATTTCGAATTTGGGTTAGTGTGGCCGCAATTCGATGGTATTGGCCTCCGGGAACTATCCCACAGTGCACCATTGTGACCGCTCTGGACATCAATCTGAACTCGGATGCACTGGCCAGGTAGACAGGAAAAGCCCCGCGAACGTTTGAATTTCATTTCCTGTTTGCCCAGCGTGGAGAGCACAGGTGACCACGCAGAGCTCATCAGCACAGGTAACCATGATGGAGTCCCAGGATCGCAGAAGAGCTCCAGCATGGACCGAACGGGAGGTACGGGATCTGATCGCCATATGGGGAGACGAATCCGTGCTAGCGGAACTCCGTAGCAGTAAAAGAAATGCAAAAACATTTGAAAAAGTCTCAAAGGGCATGAAGGACAGAGGCCATAACAGGGATGCACAGCAGTGCCGCGTGAAAATTAAGGAGCTAAGGCAAGCCTACCAGAAAACCAGAGAGGCAAACGGAAGGTCCGGGGCACAGCCGCAGACATGCCGCTTCTACGCCGAGCTGCATGCCATGCTAGGGGGTGCAGCCACCACTATCCCAACCCTGTGCTATGACTCCGTCAATGGAGACTCACGCAACACAGAAGCGGGTTCTGGGGACGAGGAAGACGATGATGATGAACAGACGGGAGATGGCTCACAGCAAGGAGGCAGAGAAACCGTTTTCCCCAACAGCCAGGATCTGTTTATCACCCTGGACCTGGAGCCAGTAAACCCCGAACCCACCGAATCCCAAAGCGTGCTCGCAGACCCCGGAGAAGGGACCTCTGGTGAGTGTACCTTTGTAAATATTACACATGGTTTAAAAGCAAGCGTGTTTAATGATTAATTTGCCCTGGCATTCACGGCCAGGACAGCTACTGGAAAAGTCTGTTAACGTGTATGGGGATGGAGCGGAAATCCTCCAGGGACATCTCCAGAAAGCTCTCCTGGATGTACTCCCAAAGCCTTTGCAAAAGGTTTCTGGGGAGGGCTGCCTTATTCCGTCCGCCATGGTAGGACACTTTACCACGCCAGGCCAGTAGCACGTAGTCTGGAATCATTGCATAGCAAAGCATGGCAGCGTATGGTCCCGGTGTTTGCTGGCATTCAGACAACATCCATTCCTTATCTCTCTGTGTTATCCTCAGGAGAGTGATATCATTCATGGTCACCTGGTTGAAATAGGGTGCTTTTATTAAGGGGACATTCAGAGT
>QXTE01000149.1:2500109-2530164 GCA_003942145.1 Platysternon megacephalum | reverse complement strand
GGGGCGCCCGGGGGGGGGGGGGGGGGGAGGGGGAGGGAAGCGTGCCGGGCCGCAGCCTGGGCAGGGGGTGCGGCTGTTCCCCGCTAGCGGTGCCGCCGCCTTTGCAGGGCTGCTGCCCCCCTGTGCTGTGCCGGCTCCTCCATGGCTGGGGCTCGCCACCCCTGCAAGCCGACGCTCTGGCTCTCCGGTGCCTCCGGAAGGCGGCTCCTCCATGCCGAGCCAGGGCACCGCTTTTTTAGGGTTACCATATTTCAACAATCAAAAAAGAGGACGGGGGGGAGTCCAACTGCCTTGGCCTACCCCTGGGCACTCAGGGGACAAGGAGCAGAGAGGCTTAGGTACGGGGTGGGGTCCTGGGGGGCAGGTAGATATGAGCAGGGCAAGATCACATTTGTCAAGGCTACAGGAAAGGATGTTACAGTAACCAAAACAGGACATGATGAGATCCTGGATGAGACTTAGCTGTGAGGATGAATAGAAAAGGCGGTGCCTTAGAGATATTATGCAGAGAAAAAAAATCAGCAATATTTAGACATAGCCTGGATATAAGACCTTAGAGAGAGGTTCGAGTCTGATATGAAACCCAGGTTACAAGCCTGAGTCACCTGAGGGTATGTCTACACCAGAGGTCGGCAACCTTTAATTTATTCACTCTAATTTAAGGTTTTGCGTGCCAGTAATACATTTTAACGTTTTTAGAAGGTCTCTTTCTATAAGTCTATAATATGTAACTAAACTATTGTTGTATATAAAGTAAATTAGGTTTTTAAAATGTTTAAGAAGCTTAATTTAAAAATTAAATTAAAATGCAGAGCCCCCCGGATTGGTGGCCAGGACCCAGGCAGTGTGAGTGCCACTGAAAATCGGCACGCGTGCCATAGGTTGCCTACCCCTGGTCTACACTATGAAATTAGGTCAATTTTATAGAAGTCGATTTTTAGAAATTGATTTTATACAGTCAATTGCGTATGTCCACACTAAGAGCATTAAGTTGGTAGAGTGCATCCTCACTACCGTGGCTAGCATCGACTTACGGAGCAGTGCACTGTGGGTAGCTATCCCACAGTTCCCACAGTCTCTGCCGCCCATTGGAATTCTGGGTTAAGCTCCCAATGCCTGATAGGGCAAAAACATTGTCGCGGGTGGTTTTGGGTACATGTCATCAGTTGCCCCTCCCTCCGTGAAAGCAATGGCAAATAATTGTTTCGCACCTTTTTTCCTGGGTTACCCATGCAGACGCCATACCACGGCAAGCATGGAGCCCGCTCAGCTCACCGACATCGCTGCTGTTGTGGGCAAGTCTACTGTGGGGGCTGCTGTGATCCAAGTAGCCAATGCAATCATTAGAAGAGCACAGCAAGGCGCGCTGCGCATCAGAGAGGCTTTGAAAACCAGTTTCATGACTGGCCAGGTTTCGGTGTGACAGTTGTGTGTGTTTCTCCTTGATGCAAACCCACCCCCTTTGTTGATTTTAATTCCCTGTAAGCCAACCACCCTCCCCCCTTCGAAATAAAGTAACTATTGTTTTGAAACCATGCATTCTTTATTAATTAATTAAAAAAAAAAAAGAGAGAGAGAGAGAACGCACAAGGTAGCCTGGGTGGGGGAGGAGGGAAGGACAAGGCCACATTGATTTTTAGTGTGGCTACAATAAGCAAAGTGTTTGAATGACAGCCTTCTGTTCCTTGGGCCATCCTCTGGAGTGGAGTGGCTGGGTGCCCAGAGCCTCCCACCCCCACCCACGTTCTTGGGCGTCTGGGTGAGGAGGCTATGGAACATGGGGAGGAGGGTAGGCGGTTATACAGTAGATGCAGCGGGGGTCTGTGCTCTTGTTGGCTTTCCTGCAGCTTCAACAGACGCTTCATCATGTCCGTTTGCTTCCCCATTAGCCTCAGCATTGCGTCCTGCCTCCGCTCTTCAAGCTCACTTAATTCTTTCCTGGCTTCTGCCACTGAATGCCTCCATGCATTAAGCTGTGCCCTATCAGTGCGGGAGGACTGCATGAGCTCGGAAAACATGTCATCGCGAGTGCAGTTTTTTTGCCTTCTAATCTGCGATAACCTCAGGGATGGAAATGATAGAGGGAGCGTAGAAACATTCTACGCTCTATGATTCTGGAGGGACTGCATGGTCACCTGTGCTGCTGAGTGCTGCTGAGCTCGCCACGCTGACCAAACAGGAAATGAAATTCAAAAGTTCCCGGGGCTTTTCCTGTATACCTGGTTAGTGCATCGGAGTTCAAAGTGCTGTCCAGAGCGGTCACAATGGAGCACTCTGGGATAGCTCCCAGAGGCCAATACCGTCATTTGCGTCCGCACTACCCCAAATTCGACCCAGCAAAGTCGATTTTAGCGCTACTCCCCTCGTCGGGCAGGAGTACAGAAGTTGATTTTAAGCGCCCTTTAGGTCGACGGAACGGGGTTGGTTGTGTGGACACAGTCATTTTTAAATCGACCTAATGCGGCTAAATTCGACCTAACCCCGTAGTGTAGACCAGGCCTAAGGTTATGAGGAGGACACAGATGTGGGACCTAGATTTGTGCTGGCAGGAGGAGAGGAGAGAAGAGAAGAGAAGATCAAAGTGAAGAGAGGAAGAGGAGAAGGTAGAGGTAGTGAGAACTGTAGAGAGGTGGGGGTAACCAGGAAGGAGAGATGGAGCCAGTTGCGGGACGGAGGAAGACAGCTGCTATGATGCAGAAGAAAGGTCTGGCGAGAGGCAGATGGACAAGATTACAACCATCCTGGGAAAGGTCTGTTACAGGCAGATCTCTCCAATCACATTACCTGTTGGTGATGAAGGGACAGGACCAGGGTACATTTACAGATAGTAACATGCTTAAGATATCAATTATTTACTAACTTTTAAAAAACTGACATAAGTAACATGCTAAATATGATAAGCATATCAGCAGAAGCGGTTATAGATGTAATCTACTAACCTGTTGGATTCTTACTATTTGACAATTAACCATTTATTAAAACATTTATCACTTAATCCTTCTAGAAACTATTTATAAATGTACAATATAAAGAGTGACCGTTTCCTCTATACAACTGCCTCCTTCAATGGTAACAAATTGACATGTTTGGTAGGCAGAAATTGCCCCAGCCGACCTGCACCGTTATCTATTCATGCAAACTTTCACTAGTTTTTACAGCCACAGGCATCATCTACCACCTGAATCATTAAGATAGGTATTTCTGTTAGAAATGTGACTTTCTAATAGAAATGCTCCCCCACCTTCCCTAAAAGCTAACCTTTATTGTTATAACAGAGAAAATACCCTCTTAGGTGAGCTTATTTCTGTCTTCCCTTCATTTCCGTATTTTTAACCACTAACGAACATTAATTACTTTGAAAGATATTTTACCTGGTATATTCCTCTTGCAGCTGACCAGGGTCAGGAGGGAAAAACTTTACAGCTAGACGAAGCACTGTATTCTTTGGTCCTATGAAAAAATATTAAACAGTTTTACAAACAAGTATCTCTATATAGAATAAGGGAAGGACTTATAACAGAATTTTAAATGAAGGCGACAAAACAGGCAGTTTGAATTACAGAATGTTCTGTAATGACCTACGATGATAAAAACTTAGCAATAGCAGTAATATTGTGTTAACATTGAATTTAGCATTTCAGATCATTGAACTATGTCACCTCTAATTAAGAGATGTCGTCACTGGATCTGAATATTACAATTGCTTATTGTACCATTACTAAATACCAGCATTCTGATTATCAAAGAAAAGGCTTAATGTTCTTCAGCCAATCGGAACACTAGCCGATCTTAATTTTAAAAGTATATTGTACGTTTATTAATAGATATATACTATCTTACAAGGAATTACAGTAATTCCACTGAGATAATAATGACAATTGTTACTCTCATGCTTTATCACCAGAACACCATTTTCATATAATGCAATGCAATCCATGTGTCATTTTACCACCCTGGGCTATCAATACCAAAAACTACATAATGTAGTATTATAGATGAGAATGTAATGGCACAAATTTCACTGGTCTACAATTTTTGAGAAGTCGTCTGCTTCAGAGATAAAATGTGATATTTATTATGTATTTTGATGTGCTGAATTCAAATATGACAATTAAAACAACTGATTGGCTACTGTTTCTAAGATATTTAAGTTTTTACATTTTATGTCTATGTATATTGTGTAGATAGTAGAGTTTTAATCATAAATTGTAAACCTAGGTCTTTTCATGTGTTTATGGTTGCTTTACATGATAATATTTCACCTGTCCTGTTTATGTAACACTTTAAAAATCAGCAAAAGGGTTATATAAATAAAATTTATTATGAAACAAAAGGCAAAAAACTATTATGTACATAGTTTAGTCCTATTCAGTGTCTACTCGGCGCTTCTTGGCTTGTCTCTTGTATTCATTAAATGGAGCATCTCTTGTCACTGTCCAGCAATAGTCTGCAAGCATTGATGGGCTCCATTTGCCCTGATAGCGTTTCTCCATTGTTGCAATGTCCTGGTGAAATCGCTCGCCGTGCTCGTCGCTCACTGCTCCGCAGTTCGGTGGAAAAAAATCTAGATGAGAGTGCAAAAAATGTATCTTTAGTGACATGTTGCAACCAAGGCTTTTGTATGCCTTGAGGAGGTTTTCCACCAACAACCTGTAGTTGTGTGCCTTGTTGTTTCCGAGAAAATTTATTGCCACTAACTGGAAGGCTTTCCATGCCGTCTTTTCCTTGCCACGCAGTGCATGGTCAAATGCATCATCTCGAAGAAGTTCACGAATCTGAGGACCAACAAAGACACCTTCCTTTATCTTAGCTTCACTTAACCTTGGAAATTTTCCACGGAGGTACTTGAAAGCTGCTTGTGTTTTGTCAATGGCCTTGACAAAGTTCTTCATCAGACCCAGCTTGATGTGTAAGGGTGGTAACAAAATCTTCCTTGATTCAACAAGTGGTGGATGCTGAACACTTTTCCTCCCAGGCTCCAATGACTGTCGGAGTGGCCAATCTTTCTTGATGTAGTGGGAATCTCTTGCACGACTATCCCATTCGCAGAGAAAACAGCAGTACTTTGTGTATCCAGCCTGCAGACCAAGCAAGAGAGCAACAACCTTCAAATCGCCACAAAGCTGCCACTGATGTTGGTCATAGTTTATGCACCTCAAAAGTTGTTTCATGTTGTCATAGGTTTCCTTCATATGGACTGCATGACCAACTGGAATTGATGGCAAAACATTGCCATTATGCAGTAAAACAGCTTTAAGACTCGTCTTCGATGAATCAATGAACAGTCTCCACTCATCTGGATCGTGAACGATGTTGAGGGCTGCCATCACACCATCGATGTTGTTGCAGGCTACAAGATCACCTTCCATGAAGAAGAATGGGACAAGATCCTTTTGACGGTCACGGAACATGGAAACCCTAACATCACCTGCCAGGAGATTCCACTGCTGTAGTCTGGAGCCCAACAGCTCTGCCTTACTCTTGGGTAGTTCCAAATCCCTGACAAGGTCATTCAGTTCACCTTGTGTTATGAGGTGTGGTTCAGAGGAGGAGGATGGGAGAAAATGTGGGTCCTGTGACATTGATGGTTCAGGACCAGAAGTTTCATCCTCTTCCTCTTCCTCGTCTGACTCAAGTGAGAATGATTCTGGTGCATCAGGAACCGGCAGTCCTTCTCCGTGGGGTACTGGGCGTATAGCTGATGGAATGTTTGGATAATGCACAGTCCACTTTTTCTTCTTTGACACACCTTTCCCAACTGGAGGCACCATGCAGAAGTAACAATTGCTGGTATGATCTGTTGGCTCTCTCCAAATCATTGGCACTGCAAAAGGCATAGATTTCCTTTTCCTGTTCAACCACTGGCGAAGATTTGTTGCACAAGTGTTGCAGCATATGTGTGGGGCCCACCTCTTGTCCTGATCTCCAATTTTGCAGCCAAAATAAAGGTGATAGGCTTTCTTAACCATAGTGGTTATACTGCGCTTTTGTGATGCAAAAGTCACTTCACCACAAACATAGCAGAAGTTATCTGCACTGTTCACACAAGTACGAGGCATCTCTGCTCACTTTGGCTAAACAGAAATGTGTCCCTTTGCAAAATCAAACACTGACAAATAAGAGAGCACGACACTGTATGTTTTCTAGAGCTGATATAGGGCAATTTGTTCAGCAGAGTGATGTAAGCTTCGTTATGATTGCATTATCCATGACTTCTAGGAATAACATGATGCAATTCATATCCTGTATGACGCAATACCAGCTTCAGATTGCATCATTCATTGTTTTGCCTAAAAAGCAAGTACTGTCCAAACCCAGTCATAGATTTATTCATAGATCCAGTCAAAGATGTATTTTAGTCATTTCTGGTTTAAATTGAGATCCCTTCCCTTTATAACTCACTTATCCTCCGCCATTCCCAAGTCAAGGGTTGTATATACTGACCCAATAGCATATCTTGAAAACTAGAGCCAATCAACAATTTTAAGCATCATTTTAGTTCTCAGTGACCCAGAATTAGTAAAGTTTGACTACATTTATTTCAGAAGCATTTTGGCTGTAGAGCAGTGTTTCAGGAAATTTAAATTTATGACCAACTCCCCATGTCCAAATGGTCTAGTGTTCCTTGTTTCTGTTAACAATTTCATTTTATGCTGCCTCCAAATTTACAGTTTTCAACGACCTGCACAGAGGCCAGCAGGAAACCTGACAGGTTCTTAACCGAAGAAGGGGCCCAGGACCATTGCCACCACCCAGACGCATTCACCCCCACAGGGCTTATACACACAGACAAGGGACAGAAACTGGGATCCCTACCAGATGTACACGCTTTATAGAAATATGCTTATGAATGTAAATATGACAGCTGGAATATGTTTTATGCTAGATATGCCACGTAACATATCTTTGCAAAGTTTATGTTCTACTGCATGTATTCATCCTATTCGTATGCATGTATCATTTTTATATCTGAAGTTATGAGCATTGGCTCTATGCTTGTATTTAAAGTATTTGCTGTAGAAGGCACCTAAGGCAGATTTGATCAACATAGTGTGAAGGGGTTATTCAAGTAAATGGAAGTACTTGGCGAACAATGGACCTTGATAGATGCCAATCCACATCTGAGCTTTCCTGGGAACGTCCCTGTAGAGAACTAAGTCATGCATGGACATGTGTTTTGCCCATGTGACTCCAAGACTCCATCTTGTAGCTGGGATTCTACACAGGGGGAGGGAGGGAGGGGTTTCCACCCACAAGAGAGAAACTATATAAAGTCCTGGCAGACCCCTCCATTGTGTCTTCAGCTGGCTCAAGGGGGAGCCTCTGCACCCCCAAAGGATACCTGAAAGAAACTGGAACAAAGGACAGTAACTACAGGGGTGTGAGTGATTGCTGGACCCAGACTAGAAGGAGGCTAGTCTGTAAAAGAAGCTTACTGGAACATCTCTGAGGGTGAGATTTCATCTGTAATCACTTCTTACTGTATTAGGCTTAGACTTGAGCGTTCAATTTAATTTTATTTTGCTTGGTAATTCATTTTGTTCTGTCTGCTATTACTTGGAACCACTTAAATCCTACTATTTGTATTTAATAAAATCACTTTTTAAGGAGGCTATAACCCAGAGTATGTATTAATACCTGGGGGGAGGAGGGGGAGCAAACAGCTGTGCATATCTCTCTATCAGTGTTATAGAGGGCGAACAATTTATGAGTTTACCCTGTATAAGCTGCAGAACTACTAACTGTGGCATGTAACCTATCATTTAAATCAGCTTCTGTACCAGATGACTGGAGGATAGTTAATGTGACACCAATTTTTTAAAAAGGCTTCAGAGGCGATCCTGGCAATTACAGGCCAATAAGCCTAACTTCAGTACCAGGCAAACTGGTTGAAACTACTGTATAATAAAAGAACAGAATTATCAGACACATAGATGAACATGATTTGTTGGGGAAGAGTCAACATGGTTTTTGTAAAGGGAAATAATGCCTCACCAATGTACCAAAACTCTTTGAGGGGGTCAACAAGCATGTGGACAAAGGTGATCCAGTGGATATAGTGTACTTAGATTTTCAGAAAGCCTTTGACAAGATCCCTCACCATAGGCTCTTAAGCAAAGTTACTTATTCCCATAATACAAGAACTAGGGGTCACCAAATGAAATTAATAGGCAGCAGGTTTAAAACAAATAAAAGGAAGTTCTTCTTCACGCAGCGCACAGTCAACTTGTGGAACTCCTTACCTGAGGAGGTTGTGAAGGCTAGGACTATAACAATGTTTAAAAGGGGACTGGATAAATTCATGGTGGCTAAGTCCATAAATGGCTATTAGCCAGGATGGGTAAGAATGGTGTCCCTAGCCTCTGTTCGTCAGAGGATGGAGATGGATGGCAGGAGAGAGATCACTTGATCATTGCCTGTTAGGTTCACTCCCTCTGGGGCACCTGGCATTGGCCACTGTCGGTAGACAGATACTGGGCTAGATGGACCTTTGGTCTGACCCGGTACGGCTTTTCTTATGTTCTTATGTTCTTATGTCATGGGATAAGAGGCTCAGTAACTGGTTAAAAGATAGGAAACAAAGGGTAGGAATAAATGGTCAGTTTTTAGAATGGAGAGAGGTAAATACTGGTGTTCCCCCAGGGACTGTACTTGGACCTTTACTATTCAACACATTCATAAATTATCTGGAAAAGGGGGTAAACAGTGAGGTGGCAACATTTGCAGATGATAAAAAACTACTCAAGATAGTTAAGTCCAAAGCAGACGGTGAAGACTTATAAAGGGATCTCACAAAACTGGGTGACTGGCAACAACGCTGGAGGGTAGGGATAGGATACAGAGGGACCTAGACAAATTAGAGGATTGGGCCAAAAGAAATCTGATGAGGTTCAACAAGGACAAGTGCAGAGTCCTGCACTTAGGATGGAAGAATCCCATGCACTGTTACAGACTAGGGACCGAGTGGCTAGGCCGCAGTTCTGCAGAAAAGGACCTAGGGGTTACAGTGTACGAGAAGCTGGATATGAGTCGACAGTGTGCCCTTGTTGCCAAGAAGGCTAAAAGCATTTTGGGCTGTATAAGATGGGGCATTGCCAGCAGATCGATGGACATGATCATTCCCCTCTATTCGGCATTGGTGAGGCCTCATCTGGAGTACTATGTCCAGTTTTGGGCCCTACAGTACAAGAAGGATGTGGAAAAAATGGAAAGAGTCCAGCGAAGGGCAACAAAAATGATTAGGGGGCTGGAGCACATGAGTTATGAGGAGAGGCTGAGGGAACTGGGATTGTTTAGTCTGCAGAAGAGAAGAATATGGGGGGATTTGATAGCTGCTTTCAACTACCTGAAAGGGGGTTCCAAAGAGGATGGCTCTAGACTGTTCTCAGTGGTACCAGATGAGAGGACAAGGAGTAATGGTCTCAAGTTTCAGTTGGGGAGGTTGCGGTTGGATATTAGGAAAAACTTTTTCACTAGGAGGGTGGTGAAGCACTGGAATGGGTTACCTAGGGAGGTGGTGGGAGGGAGGGGAAGGCACTGATCAGTGGGGCTGCTGGTGGGTGGGAGGCGCTGGGAGCGGGGTGGGGGAGCTGATGGGGAGCTGCTGACGTATTACTGTGGCTCTTTGGCAATGTACGTTGGTAAATTCTGGCTCCTTCTCAGGCTCAGATGTTAAGAATGTAATCCCCTAGTGCAGAGTCCATAAGGAACAAGATCAAGGTTGTGTGGTTTATGGCTACTACGTATTACCACAATGGAAGCAATTGAGTCCTTTATCGTTTTGTGGTCTAACACAACACAAGATTGTCACATTTTGTAAATTAACTGTATCAAAGCAAAGCATACATTGGGGTTTAGACAGAAGGAGGAAAAGAAGTCTTCCATTTGTTGGCTGTCTTAGAGCTTAATCATATATGAGATGCTGAACACACTCAGCCTCCACTTAAGTGAATGGGAGTGGGCATTCACACCTCACAGAACGGAGACCTTATGGACAAATAGCGAGCAACTCATTGGACAAGATTTAGGTCTCTGAGGAAGCAGCAAGTTAGCTTTCTAGAAAAGGAAACATCTACATTTAGTTCAAAATAGCCCACAAAGCATGCAGTAATTCAACATGGTAGTAAAACTATGAATGGCATATATTCTAGAAATTTTTGATACTATTAGGAGGGCTTGAAGCCATCTTGAAGGTTTGAGTTTGTAGATGTATGTTTAATCAACTATATATGGTAATGACAAGCACAAAACTAGCAAACCTGACTAAAAAAAAATAAAAAATCAAGTAACAACTATGAAAACAAACCAAATTAAATTCCTGAAAAATTAAAGGAAAACTCTTATTTAATTTTTTTTATGTACTTACTTCGTACTTGTTTAATGATAGGTTTCATAGGTTCAAGCCAAATCTGGAAGTGAGACAAAAGTTAAAAATTAATATCCATACTCTAATGCTACATAAATGTTGTAAAACACCAAAACTAAAAATCAACTAAGAAATACTTACTAAATGAGCATGTATTCCTCTCTCCCTATTTCACTGCAATAGCATAACAATTTTCTTCCACCAGTTAAACAAATATGCTTAGCCATGATTTAAACTTAAAAAGAGAAGGTTATTCACCTTGCAGTAACTGAGGTTCTTCGAGATGTATGTCCCTGTGGGTGCTCCACTCCAGGTGACGGTGCGTCCCAGCACCGTTGATTGGAGATCTTCGGTAGCAGTGCCTGGTTGGGACGCACGCGCTCAGCTGCTGTCTCGCGGCGGCGTTAGGCGTCCCACACCCCCCTCAGGTCCTTCTCTACCATAGAGTTGTCTGATTAGTACTCCAAAGTAGAGGGGAAGAGGGTGGGTAGTGGAGCACCCACAGGGACACACATCTTGAAGAACCTCAGTTACTGCAAGGCGAATAACCTTCTCTTCTTCTTCGAGTAATGTCCCTGTGGGTACTCCACTCTAGGTGAATGTGAACCACTATGGCTGGTGAGATTTTGGAGTTGCGGCAGTAATAACGGTAGACAGTACCGTGTGGCCTACTACGGTGTCTGCCATGGTATCCTGTGTGATAGCATACTGTTTGGCGAATGTGTGGTCAAATGGCCACATGGCCGCCTTGCATATGTTGGTAATATGTATGTTGTGGAGGAAGGCAACGGATGTTGATATCACCTGAGTAGAAGGAGTTCTGATGCCCTTGGGTGGTTGAGCATTCCGAGTCTGGTAGCAGGATCGGATGCAGTCAGAGATCCACTTGGAGAGTCATTGCTAAGAGATAGCATCACCCTTTGACCTCTTGGTAGTAGAGACAAATAGCCTAGGGGATTTACGAAATGGCTTAGTTCTGTCAAGATAGAATACAATTGCCCGTTGGACGTTGAGAGTATGTAATGCCGCTTCCTACGGAGTCTTGTGAGGTTTGGGATAGAATGCAGGTAAGTGTATTGGCTAGTTAAGGTGGAAGGTAGACACCACCTTGGGGAGGAATTTGGGGTGGGGTTGCACAGTAACCTTGTCTTTGGAGAAAATCGTGTAGGGAGGGTAGGCCATCAGGTCACTTATTTCACTGACCCTTCTCACTGATGTTATGGCAACCAAGAAAGCTACTTTCATAGACATGTGCAGCAGGGATGAGGTATCCAGGGGCTCGAAAGGAGGTTTCATGAGACCTCGGAGAACTAGGTTGAGATTCCAGGAGGCTGCTGGTGGATGAATCTCAGAGTAGAGATTTTGCAGGGAAGCGTTTTATGGTGAGGTGGGCAAAAAGCGAATATCCGTCCAGCGAGTCATGGAAGGTGGTGAGGGCCGCGAGGTGTACTCTGATAGAACTGAGCAAGAGCCCGTCCTGTTTTAGTTTCAAAAGGTAGTCTAAGATGTCAGGGAGGGTCGCAGTCTGGGGTGTCAAGCATCTGTGGAAACACCATACGGAGAAGCGTTTCCACTTTTGCAGTTAAGTCTTATGAGTGGAGTCTTCTACTGTACAGGAGGACGTACTGGACCTGCTCCGAACAGGCTAATTCGTGGGTTTGAAACCATGAAGGAACCACGCTGCCAGATGGAGTTTCTGGAGCTGCGGATGGAGAAGCCAACTGTTGTCCTGGGAGAGCAGATCTAGTCTGCTGGGGAGAGTCCTTGGAGGACGGATGGACATGCGCAGAAGGTAAGGGTACCATGTCTGTCTGGGCCAAGCTGGGGCAATAAGTATGACCCTGGCCTTGTCCTCTCTGATCTTGCGTAGAACCCTGTGTATCAGTGGGATCAGCAGAAAAGCGTACATGAGGGATTTGTTCCACGGAATGAGGAACACATCCCCTAGGGATGCGGTCCCGAGTCCCGCTCCGGAGCAAAATAGATGGCATTTGTGGTTCTGAGTTGTGGCAAACAGGTCTATCAACGGGGTACCCCAGTAGGAGAAGAGCTGTCAGAATATCATGAGATGCAATTCCCATTTGTGTTCCTTGGAGAAGTGTCTGCTGAGTGTGTCGGCGGTAGTGTTGTGACACCCAGGAAGGTAGGAAGTGGCAATTTCTATGTGATGTTGTATGCACCAATTTCATAACCGGATGGCTTCTGTGCATAGGGAGTGCGATCGTGCTCCCCCTTGCCTGTTGATGTAGAACATATATGCTATATTGTCCATCAGGACCCAAACGGATTTGTTCTTTATGATGGGCAGAAAGTGAAGGCAGGTGTACCTGACTGCTCTGAGCTCTAGAAGACTTATGTGCAGACACGTCTCTGATAGGGACCAGCGGCCCTGTGCCATGTGTTCCCCTAGGTGCACTCCCCAACCTATCAGGGAAGCATCCGTGGTGAGCATGAGTACTGGGGAGTATGGATGGAAGGGGACACCCGTGCATAGGTTCTCTGGTTTTGTCCACCAGTGTAGGGAGGCCAATACGTTTGCTGGAGGATTTAGCGTCATGCAGAAGCTGTGTCTGCTGGGTTTGTAGTTGGAGTTGAGCCAACCCTGAAGGCATCTCATGTGCAGCCTGGCATATCTGACCACGAAGGTGCTGGCTGCCATATGACCAAGAAGCTGTAGGCAGGTCCGTGCCTGTATTTTGGGGCGAACAGAGAGCGTGCGTTTGAGATGTGTAATAGTGAGGAATCTGTTGTGTGGGAGCGAGGCTCTGGTTCGAATTGAGTCCAGGTGAGTGCCGATGAACTCTATCTGCTGGGTGGGTATCAGGGTGGATTTTTGGAAGTTTATTTGGAAGCCTAGACTGTGGAAGAGGGAGATGGTAAAATGTGTCGCTTTTAAATGTCGTCATATGAGCCACCTTTGATAAGGCAGTCGTCTAAGTAGGGGAAAAGTATAATCCCGTGTTTGCGGAGGTGGGCCACGACTACGGCTAGGGTCTTGGAGAATACCTCGGTGCTGTGGAGAGACCTAATGGAAGTACTCTGTATTGAAAGTGGTCGTGTCTGAGTGTGAATTGTAGGAAGCGTCTGTGTGCTGGATGAATGGATATTTGGAAATAGGCATCTTGTAGGTCGAAGGCTATGAACCAGTCCCCTTGTTCCAGTGCGGGTATTATTGTGCCCAATGTGACCATCTTGAATTTCTGTACACGTACAAATTTGTTCAGTCGGCGTAGGTCTAGTATAGGCCTCCATCCCCCGCCTTTCTTTTGGGTCAGAAAGTAGTGGGAGTAGAACCCTTTTCCCCGATGTTGCATTGGTACCGGTTCCACTGCACCTAGCTGTAGAAGATGAGCCACTTCTATGCAAAGTAGGTGCTCGTGAGAGGGGTCCCTGAAGAGGGACGGGGAAGGGGGAAGGGTAGGAGGAAAGGATATGAAAGGGATGGAGTAACCTGACTGAACTATTTCCAGGACCCAACAGTCCTGGGTGATCTGTTGCCAGACATGGTGGAAAACGTGGAGGCGGTGTCCAAATGGGCAAATAGACGGCGGAGTCAAGGGGTGGTTACGCAGACCCCCGACCAGCACTTCAAAACTGCTGTTTGTTTCCCAAAGGGTGGAAGGTATCTGGCTGCGCATGGTTTTGTCTGCGCCTAGGAGGTCTGTTGCGATTTCTCCCAATATCATACCATCTGGGCTGGGGCCGGTGATATTGTTGTGCGCAGGGCCTCTGATAAGGTCGATACCATTGTCTCCTGGGGAGGGATGGGTATATGCTCAGTGTGTGCAGAGTGGCCTAGAGTCTTTCATAGTGTGAAGGACTTCGTCGGTTTTTTAGAGAAAAGTTTCTTTGTCAAAGGGAAGGTCTTCGACTTTGGTGATACCGGATGCAGACAGCCAGGAAGACCTGCTCATCACCACCGCAGTTGCAGTAGTGCGGGCTGCTGTGTCCGCCATGTCCAGGGATGCTTGTAGTGCAGTCCTGGACACCAACTGACCTTCGACAAGGACAGACTTGAAGTCCGCTCTCCTGTCCTCCGGGATATGGGAGGCAAAAATCAAAGAGCTTGTTGTAGCTGTCATAGTCATAGCTTACGAGGAGGGCGGAACAATTTGCAATTCTAAATGGTAGAGTGGAGGAGGTATAAACCTTGCAGCCCAAAAGGTCAAGGCGTTTGAGGTCCTTGTCTTGCGGAGTTCGCCGGTATTGTGGCTGTTTTGTTCTATGCGTCAGGTGGGTTGTGGGTGGGAAAATAAGAAACCTACGTCCTTTGCGGGAACATAATATTTATGGTCAGCCCTCTTGCATGTTGGTGGGATGGAGGCAGGGGTCTGCCAGAGAGTATCAGCTGGTTCTAGGAGGGCTTCATTTATGGGTAATGTGATCTTTGAGGGCGCAGAGGGTTGGAGGATTTTGAGGAGTCTGTGTTGTGTGACAAAGTTCCTCCTCTACCTTGGTGGGTCCTGCGCTTATTGGCAGATTTTCTCGCCTCAGAGATTCACCATGTGGGTCGGGGAACAGCTCAGAGACCTTCCCCTCTGGTGGAACCCACAGTCCAGGTCAACTCCTCCTGTGTCTGAGCAGGAGTTGGGAGGAACCCGGGCCCACCGTCTACTCCAGGTTCCAGCCCAGGCCCTGTGGACTGTAGCTGTCTAGAGTGCCTCCTGGAACAGCTGCGCGACAGCTACAACTCCCTGAGCTACTTCCTCATGGCCTCCTCCCAACACCTTCTTTATCCTCACCACAGGACCTTTCTCCTGGTGCCTGATAATGCTTGTACTCCTCAGTCCTCCAGCAGTACGCCTTCTCACTCTCAGCTCCTAGTGACTCTTGCTCCCAGCTCCTCGCATGCATGCCACAAACTGAAGTGAGGTCCTTTTTAAACTCAGGTGCCCTGATTAACCAGCCTGTCCTAATTGATTCTAGCAGTTTCTTCTTAATTGGCTCCAGGTGTCCTAATTAGCCTGCCTGCCTTAATTGGTTCCAGCAAGTTCCTGCTTATTCTGGAACTGCCCCTGTTACCTTACCCAGGGAAAAGGGATCTACTTAATCTGGGACTAAGGGCTTGGCTACACTGGCAAGTTACAGCACAATAAAGCCGCCCACAGCGCTGTAACTCACTACCCGTCCACACTGGCAAGGCACGTACAGCGCTGTATCTCCGCAGATACAGCACTGCTTGTACTCCACCTCGCCGAGAGGAATAAAGAGTATTGCGCTGCCGCTGCTGCGCTGCGGCGCCAGTGTAGCCGCCCAATGCGCACTGATTGGCCTCCAGAAGTATTCGGCAGTATCCCACAATGCCTGTTCTAGCCACTCTGGTCATCAGTTCGAACTCTACTGCCCTGGCCTCAGGTGACCAACCGTCAGATCCACCCTTTATATTCCCCGGGAATTTGAAAAATCCCCTTCCTGTTTGCTCATCCAGACAGGTGTGGAGTGCTATCAGCGAATCTTTCCAGGTGACCATGCCTCCACGCGCCAGGCGAGCCCCAGCATGGAGCAATGGCAAGCTGCTGGACCTCATCAGTGTTTGGGGGGAGGAAGCTGTCCAGTCTCAGCTGAGCTCCAGCCGCAGGAATTACGATACCTTCGGGCAGATATCAAGGGCCATGATGGAAAGGGGCCATGACCGGGACGCACTGCAGTGCAGGATTAAGGTGAAGGAGCTGCGGAATGCCTACCGCAAAGCCCGCGAGGCAAACAGCCGCTCGGGTGCTCCCCCCACGACCTGCAGATTCTATAAAGAGCTGGATGCGATACTTAGGGGTGACCCCACCTCCATGCCGAGCACCACCATGGACACTTCAGAGCGGGGGGTGGAGGAGGTGGAGGAGGAGCAGGACGACGAGGAGGAAAGCGGGAGTGAGGGTGCTGGGGCGGTGGGAGACACCCCGGAATCCCTGGAGGCATGCAGCCAGCTCTTCTCGAGCCAGGAGGAAGGTAGCCAGTCGCAGCAGCCGGTACTTGGTGGAGGACAAACTGAAGAGCGTGTTCCCGGTAAGCGGCTTCATTTTTTGGGAAGGAAGTTTTTCGGGAGAGGAGGGTTAGGGCTGCATGCATGCCTAGATGTGGAATAGCACATTGATGTGGTCTATCACATTGCGGTAATCGGCCTCGGTAATCTCTTCGAAAGTCTCATCCAGAATGTGGGCAATGCGCTTGCGCAGGTTTCTTGGGAGAGCCACCGTGGTCCTTGTCCCAGTCAGGCTAACGTGTCCGCGCCACTGTGCCACGAGGGGCGGGGGGACCATTGCTGCACACAGTGAAGCTGCATATGGGCCAGGGCGGAAGCCGCATTGCAGTAGAAGACCCTCCCTTGCTTCCCAGGTCACCCTCAGCAGTGAGATATCTTCCAGGATGGACTCCTGTGGAAAATTTTGGGACAGTGTTCAGTGTAGGTGCCCCCTGCAGCTGTTGGCTCTCCCCAAGGCACAGAAACCCAGAAGACAGTGCAGAAACAATCAGTCCCCCTTACTCACCATTTTGGGGCTCCTGTGGGTTATGTCCGCTCTCTTTGGGACGGGAAAATTATGCTATTGTGTACACTGTGTGTGCTCTCCTCAAGTGCGGGGGAATGATTACTCGGTCTGGTTTAAACAATGCTTCCTCTATTAAGTGTTGCATTTTGCCTTTACAGATGCAACCTTGAGACATCAGCCATCCGTGTTTTCACCGGCTCAAAGACTGCAAAGACTCCGGAAGAGACCGCGGAAAAGCAAGGAAGACATGCTGCACCAAGTGATGCAGCAGTCTGTTAAAGAAAATCAAAAAGCGCAGGAGTGGAGGGAGAGAGCGCAGGAGTGGAGGGAGAGAGAAAGCAGGATCCACCAGGAAAATGCAGTGCACCAGCGGCAGACAACGCAGCACCAGCAGCAAAGCACGGATCGGCTGATTAGCACAATGGAGCGCCAAGCAGACTCTATCCAGGAGCTCGTAGCCATGCAGGCGGAGCACTACCGCGCCCGCCCCCCCTGCAGCCCTTGCCCCAAAACTCTTTACCTTGTGCCCCCATGTCACCTCCAACCCACTTTCCCCAACGTGCGGGTTCTTACCGCCAACTGCTGCCTCCAACACCGGTATCTTCACCACCCAGCCCTGAAAACTACGACCCTTACCCCCTGCACTCAACCCCCATCACCATGCAGTATAGACATCCTGAAGTGCAGCACTCAATGCACAGCACTCCAGACAGGACATACGCAAATCTTTGATTGTACCGTTCCCCATCCCACCCCACCCCACCCCATTGCCCTTTCTTGATTCCCAAACAGTTGTGTTTCTTTCAATAAATTTATTTTCTTTTCAATAAATGGATATTTTGGTTTTGAAAACATTCTTTATTATTGCATAAAGTAAAAGATCCCTTAGCCCAGGAACCAGGCACTGCAAATCAGTGAAGCAAACACAGATTCCTACCAACATTGTAACCACAGGGCACCAGACATTACTGCTGGCTTTCAGCCTCAAATTGCTCCCTCAAGGCATCCCTAATCCTAGCAGCCCCGTGCTGGTCCCGTCTAATAGCCCTGCTCTCTGGCTGTGCAAATTCAGCCTCCAGGTGTTGAACATCGGAGGTCCATGCCTGACTGAATCTTTCACCCCTCCCTTCACAAATATTATGGAGGGTACAGCACGCGGATATAACCGCGGGGATGCTGTTTTCTGCCAAGTCCAGCTTCCCATACAGAGATCGCCAGCGGCCCTTTAAACGGCCAAAAGCACACTCCACGGTCATTCGGCACCGGCTCAGCCTGTAGTTGAACCGTTCCTTGCTACTGTCAAGGCACCCTGTGTAGGGTTTCATGAGCCACGGCATTAGCGGGTAAGCGGGGTCTCCAAGGATCACAATGGGCATTTCGACTTCCCCTACTGTGATCTTCCTATCTGGGAAAAAAGTCCCGGCCTCCAGCTTCCTGAACACGCCAGTGTTCCGAAAGATGCGTGCATCATGCACCTTTCCGGGCCACCCTGTGTTAATGTCAATGAAATGCCCACGGTGATCCACTACCGCCTGGAGAACCATAGAGAAATACCCCTTCCGATTAACGTACTCGGAGGCTAGGTGGTCTGGTGCCAGAATAGGAATATGCGTCCCATCTATCGCCCCTCCACAGTTAGGGAAACCCATTTGTGCAAAGCCATCCACAATGTCCTGCACGTTACCCGGAGTCACGGTTCTTCTGAGCAGGATTTTATTAATGGCCCTGCAAACTTGCATCAGCACGATTCCAACGGTCGACTTTCCCACTCCAAACTGGTTCGCGACCGATTGGTAGTTGTCTGGAGTTGCCGGCTTCCAGATTGCAATAGCCACCCGCTTCTCCACCGGCAGGGCAGCTCTCAATCTCGTGCCCTTGCGCCACAGGGTGGGGGCGAGCTCCTCACACTGTCCCATGAAAGTGGCTTTTCTCATCCGAAAGTTCTGCAGCCACTGCTCGTCATCCCAGACTTGCAGGACGATGTGATCCCACCACTCAGTGCTTATTTCCCGAGCCCAGAAGTGGCATTCCACGGTGCTGAGGATGTCCGTGAATGAGACGAGGAATTTCGTGTCGCACGCGTTACGTGACTCGCTATCATCGTCGGAATCCTTGTCGGACTCCTCACTGTCACTTTGGATCCTAAGGAATAGCTCGACTGCTAAACGTGACGCGAAGGCAAGACCTGTCAGCATACTCCTCAGCAGTTCGGGCTCCATTTCCCGCAGACCGAAACGGAACACACAGATCACGCTGCACAATAACCGTTGAAAGATGGCGCCAAATGGCGCCAAATGTGGACGGAAACACAGGGATTGCTGGGATGTGAAGCGATGCATCACGGGGCGTTGGGACAGGACCCAGAATGCCCCGCACCCTCCGCCCCCTTCCCACAAGCCACGGCGCCAGAATGGGAAAAGGTGCTCTGTGGGATAGCTGTCCATAATGCGCCGCTCCCAATGCCGCTGCAAGTGGCACGACAATACGCTGGCAGCTGGCAGTGTGGACAGACTGCAGCGCTTTCCCTATTCAGCTGTACGAAGGCAGGTTTAACTCACAGCGCTGTACATCTGCCAGTGTAGCCAAGCCCTAATATATCTGCCTTCTAACACTCTCCTGTAGCCATCTGGCCTGACCCTGTCACAGTTGTGTCTCCTGGACTTCCTCCAAGAATAGTTACTTTTAAATCTGTTACAGAATGTCCAGGGAGGTTGAAGTGTTCACCTACTGGCTTTTGTATGTTACCATTCCTGGTGTCCAAAAAAACTTCAGAAACAGACTTCAAAGAGAAACAGCAGAACTAAAATTCATTTGCAAATTTAACACCATTAATTTGGGCTTGAATAGGGACTGGAGTGGCTGGCTCATTACAAAAGCAGCTTTGCCTCTCCTGGAATTCACACCTCCTCATCTAGTATTGGGAGTGGACTACATCCACCCTGATCGAATTGGCCCTGTCAACACTGGTTCTCCACTGGTGAGGTACTCCCTTCTCTTGTCATTATATAATGCCTGCATCTGTAACTTTCACTCCATGCATCTGAAGAAGTGAGGTTTTTTACCCACGAAAGCTATGCCCAAATAGATCTGTTAGTCTTTAAGGTGCCACCGGACTCCTTGTTGCTTTTGTGGATACAGACTAACACGGCTACCCCCTGATATTTTGTGAGTAGTACTTTGACCTGATTGATAGGTGAACCAGTTTATAGTCACAAGTATACATTCACTGGGATACTCTTACATGGAGTTCCAAACTTCTTTTGACTGTTAGGTGGCAGCATTCATCCAAGCCTTTTTATTATAATGAATTAATCAGGAACCATGACATACCCAATATGACTGGATGTTCTGGAACTCAATTCCAAAGTAGTCGGACTCAACCAAATTCAAATGCTTATAAACCTCTGTCAGCAACGTCTGGCCATAGCACTTGGACTGGAAGAGTAAAAATAAGAAGTATAACAAGATTAAGTATAATTCAAATGAGTTTATTACAAAGTGGAAACAAGATGTATTAACTTTTAAAAGCAGTGGAAAAAATGTTTCAAAACACTTTTGTATTATTGATCACTAATATTACTGTAGCATTTAAAAGCCCCAACCAGCATTAGGCTCTGTACAAACACACATAACTCAGTTAAAATTACTAGTGGGTATTTCAATAAATTAGCACAAATTTTGCTGTGTAACTTGGAGATGCAGGTCCAGATCCTGAGGTGTGCTAGACCTCTAATTCAGTACACCTGAAGGGGGAGAGGAGAGATCATTTTAAATCAGAGCAGCTGGAGGCCAGTTCAGCCCCTGGACATAAGTTATAATACCTTAAGGCTGCTCTAATTTATAATTGCTTGCAATGGCACAGAGTTGGCTATGCTGAATGAGAATTCACCCTCAACAAGGAAATCCTCAGCTGGCAAACTGAGGCAGCTTTAAGTCCCCCTTGTACTTTCAGAGCAATACAATGGGACTTAGTGGGGCCAAAGATATGGCCTCTAATGTATATTTGAAAAGATTCACAGGTTGCTGGTCCACTAATGAGCTGGAGGACCCTCACATGAGTCCCTCACTGACAGAGCTAGAATATGGGCTCTGTGATGGAGAATCTCAGCTCTCATTTCTAGCTTTTTTTCTTGCAAGGACATCCAGGAGAAAACACAACATGGTTGCTAAGGTCTTAAGGTATACAAACCTGGGCTCCACTTCTGTCAGGAAGCTGCTGGAGTCTAAAGATCTCCATCTCTCTCACATTTGCTGTGTGTGTAAAATTAATTTGCGACATCTCAAAGAATCAGCTCACTAACTCTCCCCACAATCTTTATATCGATTTTGCACACAGAGACAACAACCATGGATACAAATTAATTATGTTAAGTGGGAGGAAGCAGCAAAAAATATCATCCTACCCAAAATGCTAAAGTTGGACCTACTTGTTCAAATTTTCAGCTCTCTCTCTGCTCCCACTGTTGCATGAGGGATGCTCCACATGGTGGGTATAGGGATGAGGAAACTTACAGCTCCAGCAACACAAAAGGAAAGGAGATAAGGAAAGAGACAAGGCTAAGCTGAAGCCACATGGGGCAGAAACTCTAGCCACTGAAAACCCATCTCTCTCGCTGAGCTAGGTCTATCATGAGCACCAACTAGGAGAGCTTACACACTCAAAAACCAAATGGAATCTATTCTCCAGTTGAGCATCTAGCTCACTACCAGAGAGAAACTGACCCACATCCAACTAACCACCTCAAAACCAGATACTAGGACTACATGCCTACCACCACTGCTGCCAGCAGAGGCCACAGTACAAAACATCTGTCACCATCAATGCTGATGGAAGGTAGCCAGGTAGAGGAGCCACCTAAGGGGACCCACATGAGATGGAAGGACAAGGGACAAGCAAGACAGGGCAAGAAATACTTTTATCTTGGGGGAAAGGGGGAGAATTAGAGAATGATTAGTTTTGGGAGTGAGGAAACTATGGAATACATACATTTTTATTTAACAAGAGAAGGAGGAAGAGTATGGAACTAATGGATTTTTGGATGGGGCAGGAATGTATTTTCCCTGTGTAGTGGGGTGGTTACCCGCTCCTGCCCTGCGGGGCTAGAAACAGCCTAGGAGAGGGCTGTGGCTGGGGCAAGAAGCCTGGGCTGATTGGGGGAAAGTAGGCTCAGCTGGGGCCATGCCTCAATCAGGCCCAGCTGGCCCCTATAAAAGGCTGTGAGCCAGAGGCCCAGGCAGTCTCCCTCTGCCTGTAGAGGGAGAAGGGCCTGGCTGCCAATAAGGGAACCTAGATTGGAGCAGGGCTGGGGAAAGGCCTAGGGAGCCAGGGAGCTCCGGCCTAGGAAAGCCCCAGGCTGCAGGCCTGGTAAGGCCCATTAGGTATTGGGTTGCAGGGGGTAGCCCATGGGTAGGCAGAGGCAGCAGGTCCGAACCCCCTTTGTCTATGATGAGTGGCTTACACTGCAGTCCACCCCAGTGAGTGGGGGGCTAGATGGGGACTAGCAGTAGCTGAACACTGAGGCGAAGTGGGGATAGTGGGTGGGGCTTCCCCTGGGAGGGGGAGACCCTGAGGCTGTGAGGGGTTACTGCCAGAGGGGCAACACCCCAGGTAAATGGGGTCCTGGGAGGGACACGGGGCCAGAGGTAAGGTGGATCACCGGCCTGCAGAGGGCGCTCCGGACACTGGGAGAACTAATTCCCTGAGGACGACCAGCAGGAGGCACCGCGGTGCTGAGTCAAGAACCTTACACCCTGGGAAATGTATGTATGAATGAATGAGGTGGAACATTTTTGAGGAAGCACTTTGTTCCGATTTTGGCACTGTGCTATCACTGTGTAAAACACTGCAATACAAACTAAATGAGAAATGGAAACTCAAACCACAACCACAACCCCCCATAAAGGTGTTTTCTAGCAAAAACTATTCTAGTTTTTCCCTGTTTATTAATATTTATGTTCAAGACTCCGTGATAATGATCAGTTTCTCCTTCAGTCTAGATTTCAGCAGGTAATTCTGGTACTGTGAAGGAGAACGTCCAATATGCCCTTGATAAAGTATGTTAATTTAGGCTTGGTAGTGAGATTTTCCAGTTGAGTACCCTAAAGGAATTTGTATTGCTCAAAAGAGATTGTATATACTTGAATGAGTCAAATGATTTTGGTTAAAAACAAACAAAAGGAAGTATTTCTTCACACAACGTACAGTCAACCTATGGAACTCTTTGCAAGAGGATGTTGTGAAGGCCAAGACTAACAGGGTTCAAAAAGAACCAGATAAATTAACGGAGGATAGGTCCATCAATGCCTATTAGCCATCAAGGGCAAGGATAGTGTCCCTAGCTTCTGTTTGACAGAAGCTACGAATGAGCAACAGGAAATGGATCACTTGATGATTATCTGTTCTGTTCATTCCCTCTGGGGCACCTGGCATTGGCCACTGTCGGAATACAGGATACTGGGCTACATGGACCTTTGGTCTGACCCAGTATGGCTGTCCTTATCCTTATCAGAATGGAAAACTTCTTCAAAAGCATATGTTTACTGCCATTTTATTTATTCAGTGCATTCTGCATATAAACAATTTTTTTCTAAGTAAATAATTCGAAGAATTGTTAAATTATCTGGTTTCTTATACCTCTTCTCTCAATATCTTGTTCAGTAAGTTTAATAGGCAACAGGAAGCTAACTTCTATTTAAAAACTGCTAAATTCAAATATAATTACTAATCATAGTAAGGCAGAATACAGAATATTATAGGTAAAGAATCATGCTGTTTGAATATTTTCATTTTCAAGTTTGCCCTACTGTAGGAATCCCTCTCCAAAGCTTAGCAGGCACTATCATACTAAAATCTAGTCAATTTCAAAACAAAAAAGTGGAAACTGTTCAGGTACTAAACCTGCTTCCTGAGTTCCCGTCTTTTTTAAAAACAAATCTTCTTTTTTTCCTATTTCCCAAATACTTCCCTCCCTCTCCACACCTTGTGTTACAGACACTCACTCACAGGGGAAAAGTGACCAACTTAACTGACTATACAGGGAAACAATAAAATCTGTAAATTATATAAAGTACTATCAAATTGCTAAAAATGAAAAAAATGGATAAAAATATTTCAATTACAGTAGTCCTGGAGTTACTAGCAACAGTACTAAGTAAAAATTCAGATAGCAATGTGATCTTTAAGTTGACTGTGTCCCCTTTAAATATAAAATGTATCAAAGAATGTTGCATTTACAAAGCATAGTAAGTAATGTGTTGATGAAAATGAGTTACAAACTTGGGATCTAACAAAGTATTTCATTATTCTTTGTTTCAAGTTCTGTGGGAAAATTTTGCCTTGGAGAATTTGGTTTAGTTTCTCAAGTTGTTTGTTGCATTTACCCATTTCCAGTTCATCTGCCAAGATACAACTCCACCGTTTGACAAGACTCCTAAGTCTTTTGATTTTGTAATTTTCAAAATAAGATTTTGTATTGTCAATTTAATATCAGTTATGCCTGCATAAGAGCTGCATCAGGCAAGTTCTCTTAAACATGTTCTATAATGTGCTTAGAATTTTGATAGTGTAGGAAACTGTATATGAATGCATACTAGATTCTTTAAAGGTCACAAACATTTCAATAGGAATTCCTCATTATGGCACACGTCCAGTTCTGAAATTGTCACATTTCCTATGCTCTGCCAACAGTCTACTACAACTGGCATTACAGAATTATTATAGAAGTTCATAAATATTTCTGTAAAAGAAAAATAAAGTGGCAGGTAGATCAGAGGATATAGTGCTTCAGCTGTAGACACAATTACTTACTTTTAATAATAAAATTCATGTTCCTAAAGGAAATAGAATCAGGACCATAGAGTAAAATTTGTATGAACCTGAATATTCAGTTCAGGCTTAAAGAGACACCCAAAAAAGTGTTCAAATACTGCAAATTTCTCATCATAGGCCTAATCCTGGCTTGACTTCAGTGGGAGTTACAGGTGCCTAGCCCTTCAGGATTTGGCATTACATGGGCCAAATTCTGCCACGACTAAGCTTCTGCCATGGCAGTTGTATACACACATTGAGGGCAAAACCTGGCCCTATGCACTTCAGCTGTGGTGTTATAACAGTGTTTCACAAAGGCACTCTGGTGAGATTATCAAATCTATATTTCTGTAGAATTATTAGACTTCTAGAAATAATTCTGATTTGACTTTAAAGTCATAAGGGCCCAATCATCTTTCCTGCAAAAATCTTAGAAAGTGGGCCAAATGGGAGGAAGATTCCATGAGGCATTGGTCCATCAAGAACAGGCAAGTAGTTTAGTCCAGAAGCCATGGCAATCCATGCAGAGGGCACTGTGCCTTCACATTCCCTCCTGGCCCTGCACCACTCCACCACTCTCCTCCCCACCCCACCCCCACTGCTGCCCCAAAAAACCTCCTTAAAGAGGGCCCCACAGAATAAAGGGACTTTGGGAGAAAATAATACAGCCTTGGGCTACACTACTTTTTGAGCAAATTCCTCATCGCATTAACAGAAGGACAATGCATTTAGTTACACTTATCTCTACAGCCCTGCCTCCCTGACAATACAGACTACTGTCCAGGAATCTGGAGTCAAATGGGAACTCTTACAGGTTGAGATCTCGTAGGAAAGCATCGCTCTTGCACAAAAATATTAGTGGCAATAAATCCGGCACCAATTGTGTACCAAAACTGAAAGACCAATAAACTTTCTATGGAGCTACCTCTTTTTTGTTTTGCTTACTAAATGGAATATATAATGGATACAACCTGCAATTCTACATCCCAACGGAAGCACACTGGTACATTTTCCATTGCCTGGTAAATTAGTGAACGGACTGATTTTCGTATTTATATTTCCTTTATGAAGTGCCCAATCTGTAATCTCCAAAATTATCTTATTCTAAATCAGACAGCAAACTCGTGACAAACAGGAATACTTTTGATTCAACACAACTGATAGCAGGTAGAACAGTTTTCATGGAAAAGAGATGTCTCACCAGCATTCTTCCAGGGCACAAGCTGAATTCAGAGAACATACCTCTGAGTGATAAATTAGTATCAGTGATAGCTGGAAATGCATCTCATTCACTGAGTGTTGTGTAATTTAGCTGTCTAAGGGATAAGCAACAGAAAAGTAGTGTTACGTTTCTCCCACCTCTTTTGGGGCCAGATTACAATTATTTTGGGTTGTGTATTTGTCAGACCTATTATTATTTAAATATTATTCTACCTATATCTTCACTTTCAAAAGTATTCTCTTCCCGATGAGTCAAAGAAAACAACCTGTTTCTAACCTAAACAAAGTACAAACACAAAACAGTTAAACCTCCCTCCAAGAGATTAACCTCCATAGCCTTAACAAATTATTAGGGCTGTTGATTAATCACAGTTAACTCACACAATAAACTCAAAAAAATTAATCGCAGTTTTAATCGCACTGTTAAACAATAGAATACCAATTGAAATTTATTACATATTTTGGATGATTTTCTCCATTTTCATATATATTGTATTCTGTGTTGTCATTAAAATCAGTGTATTTTTTATCAATTTTTGCATTGTAAAAATGATTTAAAAAAATTCAATTCACCACATACAAGTATGTAGTGCAATCTGTCATGAAAGTACGTTTAAAATGTAGATTTTTGTGCTACATAACTGCACTCAAAAACAAAATATAAAACTTCAGAGCCTACAAGTCCACTCAGTCCTACTTCTTGTTCAGCCAATCGCTAAGACAAACAAGTTTATTTACATTTACAGGAGATAAAGCTGCCCTCTTCTTATTTACAATGTCACTAGAAAGTGAGAACAGGCATTTGCATGGCACTTTCGTAGCCGGGACTGCAAGGTATTTACATGCCAGATATGCTAAACATTCGTATGCCCCTTCATGCTTTGGCCATCATTGCAGAGGACATGCTTCCATGCTGATGATGCTCGTTTTAAAAAAATAATAATAATTAAATTTGTAACTGAACTCCTTGGGGAGAATTGTATGTCTCCTGCCATGTTTTACTGCATTCTGCCATATATTTCATGTTATAGCCATCTCGAATGATGACCCAGCACATGTTGTTCATTTTAAGAACACTTTCACTGCAGATTTGACAAAACACAAAGAAGGTACCAATGTGAGATTTCTAAAGATAGCTACAGCACTCGATCCAAGGTTTAAGAATCCGAAGTGCCTTCCAACATCTGAGAGATACAAAGTGTGGAGCATGCTTTCAGACGTCTTAAAAGAGCAACACTCTGATGCGTAAACTACAGAACTTAACTTTTTAACTTCTACGCTGAGCTGCATGCCATGCTAGGGGGTGCAGCCACCACTACCCCAACCCTGTGCTTTGACTCCGTCAATGGAGAATCACACAACACAGAAGCGGGTTTTGGAGACAAGGAAGATGATGATGAAGAGATTGAAGATAGCTCACAGCAAGGAAGCGGAGAAACTGGTTTCCCCAACAGCCAGGATACGCTTTTCACCCTAGACCTGGAGCCAGCAACCCCCGAACCCACCCAAGGCATGCTCCCGGACCCTGAGGGCAGACAAGGAACCTCTGGTGAGTGCACCTTTGTAAATATTACACATGGTTTAAAAGCAAGCATGTTTAATGATTAATTTGCCCTGGCATTCGCGGCCAGGACAGCTACTGGAAAAGTCTGTTAATGTGTATGGGGATGGAGCGCAAATCCTCCAGGGACATCTCCAGAAAGCTCTCCTGGATGTACTCCCAAAGCCTTTGCAAAAGGTTTCTGGGGAGGGCTGCCTTATTCCGTCCGCCATGGTAGGACACTTTACCACGCCAGGCCAGTAGCACGTAGTCTGGAATCATTGCATAACAAAGCATGGCAGCGTATGGTCCCGGTGTTTGCTGGCATTCAGACAACATCCATTCCTTATCTCTCTGTGTTATCCTCAGGAGAGTGATATCATTCATGGTCACCTGGTTGAAATAGGGTGCTTTTATTAAGGGGACATTCAGAGGTGCCCGTTCCTGCTCGGCTGAACAGAAATGTTCCCCACTTTTAGGGGGGAGGGATAGCTCAGTGGTTTGAGCATTGGCCTGCTAAACCCAGGGTTGTGAGTTCAATCCTTGAGGGGGCCACTTAGGGATCTGGGGCAAAATTGGTCCTGCTAGTGAAGGCAGGGGGCTGGACTCGATGACCCTTCGGGGTCCCTTCCAGCTCTAGGAGATAGGTATATCTCCATATATTATTATTATATTATGTTAGCCACGCGGTGGGGGGAGGGGTGAAGTGATCATCCCAGAGAATTGGGTGTGTGTGTGGGGTGGGTGGGGGGGGGGGAGGTTAGTTGGGTTTGTGCTGCACGTTAACCCGGAAATCCCAGCCCCTCCTTTTAAATTGCCAACCCATTTTAAATGGCCAACCCAACGGCCGCTTGGTATGGGAAATGAGGGCGCTGCTGTTTGAAACCATTCATACATGCTACGAAGGTTAAAGAAGCCAAAAGACTGGTTTACCATGGCTGCCTGCAAGCTGAATTCTGTTTCCCGGCACTGCGTGAGTGATCTCTCACACCAAACCGGCAGGCCCTCAATATAAATAAGAGGCAAAATGCAACCTTGTAACGAAAGCACATGTGCTGTGTAATGTGAATAGCAAGGTTTAACGGGAAAGAGTGATCCTATTGTTCTCTAAAATGTCTTTTTAACTACCAGTCTCCCTTTTCCCCTACCAGCTGCGAATGTTTCTCCTTCGCAGAGGCTAGCGAAGATTTGAAGGCGAAAAAAGCGCACTCGGGATGACATGTTCTCGGAGCTCCCGCTGTCCTCCCACGCTGACAGAGCACAGCAGAATGCGTGGAGACAGACAATGTCCGAGTGCAGAAAAGCACAATATGAACGTGAGGAGAGGAGGTGGGCTGAATCGTGGGTTGAAGAGAGTAAGTGGTGGGCTGAAAAGGATAGGTGGCGTCAGATTGCTGACAGAAGGCAAGAGTCGATGCTCCGACTGCTGGAGCATCAAACTGATATGCTCCAGCATATGGTTGAGCTGCAGGAAAGGCAGCAGGAGCACAGACTGCCGCTACAGCCCCTGTATAACCAACAGCCCTCCTCCCCAAGTTCCATATCCTCCTCACCCAGACGCCCAAGAAAGCGGTGGGGAGGCCTCCGGCCACCCAGCCACTCCACCCCAGAGGATTCCCCAAGCAACAGAAGGCTGGCCTTCAATAAGTTTTAAAGTGCAGTGTGGCCTTGTCCTTCCCTCCTCCCCAACCCCTCCCGGGCTACCTTGGCAGTTATCCCCCTATTTGTGTTACGAATTAATAAAGAATGCATGAATGTGAAGTAACAATGACTTTATTGCCTCTGCAAGCGGTGATCGAAGGGGGGAGGGAAGGGTGGCTAGCTTACAGGGAAGTAGAGTGACCCAGGGGGTGGGGAAGGGTTTCATCAAGGAGAAACAAACAGAACTTTCACACCATAGCCTGGCCAGTCATAAAACTGGTTTTCAAAGCTTCTCTGATGCGCACCGTGCCCTGCTGTGCTCTTCTAACCACCCTGGTGTCTGGCTGCGCGTAATCAGTGGCCAGGCAATTTGCCTCAACCTCCCACCCTGCCATAACTGTCTCCCCCTTACTCTCACAGATATTGTGGAGCGCACAGCAAGCAGTAATAACAATGGGAATATTGGTTTAGCTGAGGTCTATCCGAGTCAGTAAACTGCGCCAGCGTGCTTTTAAACGTCCAAATGCACATTCTACCACCATTCTGTACTTGCTCAGCCTATAGTTGAACAGGTCATGACTACTGTCCAGGCTGCCTGTGGATGGCTTCATGAGCCATGGCATTAAGGGGTAGGCTGGGTCCCCAAGGATAACTATAGGCATTTCAACATCCCCAACGGTTATTTTCTGATCTGTGAAGAAAGTCCCTTCCTGCAGCTTTTGAAACAGACCAGAGTTCCTGAAGACGCGAGCGTCATGTACCTTTCCCGGCCATCCCACGTTGATGTTGGTGAAACGTCCCTTGTGATCCACCAGTGCTTGCAGCAGCATTGAAAAGTACCCCTTTCGGTTTATGTACTCGCTGGCTTGATGCTTCGGTGCCAAGATAGGGATATGGGTTCCGTCTATCGCCCCACCACAGTTAGGGAATCCCATTGCAGCAAAGCCATCCACTATGACCTGCACATTTCCCAGAGTCACTACCCTTGATATCAGCAG
>QXTE01000149.1:2482627-2497846 GCA_003942145.1 Platysternon megacephalum | reverse complement strand
TCCCTCCTTTTAAATTGCCATACCATTTTAAATGGCCAACCCAACGGCTGCTTGGTATGGAAAATGAGGGTGCTGCTGTTTGAAACCATTCCCACATGTTATTAAGGTTAAAGAAGCCAAAAGACTGTGGCTTACCATGGCTGCCTGCAAGCCGAATTCTGTTGCCTGGCCCTGCGTGAGTGATCTCTCACACCAAATCGGCAGACCCTCAATATAAATAGAGGCAAAATACGACCTTGTAACGAAAGCATTTGTGCTATGTAATGTGAACAGCAAGGTTTAACGGGAAAGAGTGATCCTATTGTTCTCTAAAATGTGTCTTTTTAACTACCTATCTCCCTTTTCCCCCACCAGCTGCAAATGTTTCTCCTTCGCAGAGGCTAGTGAAGATTAGAAGGAGGAAGAAGAGAACTCGGGATGAAATGTTCTCGGAGCTCCAGACGGCCTCCCACGCTGACAGGGTTCAGCAGAATGCTTGGAGGCAGACAATGTCTGACTGCAGAAAAGCACAGTTTGAACGCGAGGAGAGGTGGCGGGCTGAATCGCGTGCTGAATCGGAGAGGTTGCGTGCTGAATCGCGGGCTGAATCTGAGAGGTGGCGTCAGATTGAGAACAGAAGGCAGGAGTCCATGCTCCGACTGCTGGAGCATCAAAGTGAGATGCTCCAGCGTATGGTTGAGCTGCAAGAAAGGCAGCAGGAGCACAGACCGCCACTACAGCCCCTGTGTAACCAACAGCCCTCCTCCCCAAGTTCCATGGCGTCCTCACCCAGACGCCCAAGAACGCGGTGGGGGGGCCTCCGGCCACCCAGCCACTCCACCCCAGAGGATTGCTCAAGCAGCAGAAGGCTGGCCTTCAATAAGTTTTGAAGTTTCTAATTTTTAAAGTTTTAAAGTTTTATAGTGCACGGTGTCCTTGTCCTTCCCTCCTCCCCCACCCCACCCAGCGCTTCCCTCCTCCCCCATCCCTCCTGGGCTACCTTGGCAGTTATCCTCCTATTTGTGTGAATTAATAAAGAATGCATGAATTTGAAGTAACAATGACTTTATTGCCTCTGCAAGCGGTGATCGAAGGGGGGAGGGGAGGGTGTCTAGCTTACAGTGAAGTAGAGTGAACCGGGCGGGGGCGGGGGGGAGGTTCATCAAGGAGAAACAAACAGAACTTTCACACCGTAGCCTGGCCAGTCATGAAACTGGTTTTCAAAGCTTCTCTGATGCGCACCGCACCCTGCTGTACTCTTCTAATCGCCCTGGTGTCTGGCTGCGCGTAATTAGCGGCCAGGCGATTTGCCTCAGCCTCCCACCCCGCCATAAACGTCTCCCCCTTACTCTCACAGATATTGTGGAGCGCACAGCAAGCAGTAATAACAATGGGAATATTGTTTTCGCTGAGGTCTAACCGAGTCAGTAAACTGCGCC
Organism: Platysternon megacephalum; assembly: GCA_003942145.1. Lineage (NCBI taxonomy): Eukaryota > Metazoa > Chordata > Testudines > Platysternidae > Platysternon > Platysternon megacephalum. The sequence continues at coordinate 2,496,428 of QXTE01000149.1, read as the reverse complement.
AGCGCGCTTTTAAACGTCCAAATGCACATTCTACCACCATTCTGCACTTGCTCAGCCTGTAGTTGAACAGGTCCTGACTACTGTCCAGGCTGCCTGTGTATGGCTTCATGAGCCATGGCATTAAGGGGTAGGCTGGGTCCCCAAGGATAACTATAGGCATTTCAACATCCCCAACGGTTATTTTCTGATCTGTGAAGAAAGTCCCTTCCTGCAGCTTTTGAAACAGACCAGAGTTCCTGAAGACGCGAGCGTCATGTACCTTTCCCGGCCATCCCACGTTGATGTTGGTGAAACGTCCCTTGTGATCCACCAGTGCTTGCAGCAGCATTGAAAAGTACCCCTTTCGGTTTATGTACTCGCTGGCTTGATGCTTCGGTGCCAAGATAGGGATATGGGTTCCGTCTATCGCCCCACCACAGTTAGGGAATCTCATTGCAGCAAAGCCATCCGCTATGACCTGCACATTTCCCAGAGTCACTACCCTTCATATCAGCAGATCTTTGATTGCGTTGGCTACTTGTATCACAGCAGCCCCCACAGTACATTTGCCCACTCCAAATTGATGTCCGACTGACCGGTAGCTGTCTGGCGTTGCAAGCTTCCACAGGGCTATGGCCACTCGCTTCTCAACTGTGAGGGCTGCTCTCCTCTTGGTATTTTGGCGCTTGAGGGCAGGGGAAAACAAGTCACAAAGTTCCATAAAAGTGCCCTTACGCGAAAGTTTCGCAGCCACTGGGAATCGTCCCACACCTGCAACACTATGCGGTCCCACCAGTCTGTGCTTGTTTCCCGGGCCCAGAATTGGCATTCCACGGCATGAACCTGCCCCATTAACACCATGGTTTGCACATTGCTGGAGCCAGTACTTTGTGAGAAGTCTATGTCCATGTCTATTTCCTCAGCACCGCGGTGCCGTCGCCTCCTCGCCTGGTTTTGCTTTGGCAGGTTCTGGTTCTGCATATACTCCAGGATAATGCACGTGCTGGTTATAGTGCTCATAATTGCAGCCGTGATCTGAGCAGGCTCCATGATCCCAGTGCTATGGCGTCTGGGCTGAAAAAAGGCACGAAACGATTGTCTGCCGTTGCTTTCACGGAGGGAGGGAGTGGGGGCCTGATGACATGTACCCAGAATCACCCGCGACACTGTTTTTGCCCCATCAGGCATTGGGATCTCAACCCAGAATTCCAATGGGCGGCGGAGACTGCGGGAACTGTGGGATAGCTACCCACAGCGCAACGCTCTGCAAGTCGACGCTAGCCTCGGTATTCNTTTTGAATGCAGTTTTTTTTGTACATAATTCTACATTTGTAAGTTCAACTTTCATAATAAAGAGATTGCACTACAGTACTTGTATTAGGTGAATTGAAAAATACTATTTCTTTTGTTTTTTTACAGTGCAAATACTTGTAATAAAAAATAAATATAAAGTGAGCACTGTACACTTTGTATTCTGTGTTGTAATTGAAATCAATATATTTGAAAATGTAGAAAACATCCAAAAATATTTAAATAAATGGTGTTCTATTATTGTTTAACAGTGCGATTAATTGCGATTAAATTTTTTGTTCACATGACAGCTCTACAAATTACCCTAGTGATTGCCACTTGTTGCCTGGGCAACTTGCCAGGAGCCTAAGGGGGCAGCAGCAGCATGAAAGGGTTGTAAGAATGGACTGTGATGGAACAGCTACCCTTAAAAGAAAATTCTTTTAATGATATAAGGAACCTTCTGGAAAAGTTGGTCTGTTAGACTCCTAGAAAATGCTGTTGTGAATACCTCAGAATAAAATAACTAATCCACTTTTTGATATTCAAATACCAATTATAACTAGCAGCCTTAATCAAATACTGAATAAAAATAAACAACTTGCGAGACTTTATGACAGCCCTAGAATTCGGGAAAGGATACTGCTTCCTTTAATATACAGATACCAGAGATATACTGGCAGCCACTGCACCTGATGAAACCAGATAAAAAATGCTGCTACAATTTTGACCTTATGAAGAATTGAACATTTTTTGTTTATGTCATTAAAGACAAAGGATTAATGATGTTTCAATAACTAATGGAAAAATCTGAGCTCAGTTATTTTCACCTATAACTCAAATACCTAGAGCATAATCCTGCTCCCACTGAAGTCAATGGCAAAATTTCCCTTGACTTCAATGGCATCCGGATTTGACCCTCTATTGGGAAGTAAATTAAAGGAGAAGCTAGGACTCTCAGCCACAATCTACTAACTAGAGTTATCAAGCAATCATGACAAATCAAATCACTCATTTCAAATCTTTTCAGAATTCTGTATGTTTGCCCTTGCCTTGGTTGAGATCGGTTGGGCTTATCTGAAAGACATTTCAAATGAGATGATACCTGACATCTGGCCAGAATGTTTTAGGAAGAGTGAGTTTTAGCGGCCTTAAGTACAGAGATTAGTGACACACCATACATTAGCTCAACATTTCCAACTGGGTATTTGAGACTCAGTTATGTCACAAATGTAAATACCAGGTGGGGTCCTTTTTCACCACTGTTACTAGAATTATTGGGATGTAGATATTTTGTTTCAAATAACTTGCAAACCAGATCATTGGATTACTATATTATCTCCCATGTTGTGTATACTTTGTTCGCTACACCATCTCCCAAAGTAAGGAGTGTAACTTATATCCTTAGTTTAGGGAAAAAAAGGTATTATGACAAAATGGACTGATACAGAGGCTCTTCCACCGATGGATCTCTATGCTTGGACATATCAGACATCTTCCAGACAATGCCTACATAGACCATCATATGACTCATCGGAGTTCTGAATGCAAACATAATGCAAACAAATTCCATAACCTGTTTTGTATGCCCTTTCAGTCAAATTCATCTCTAATTCTGATGATACATTGTGGACCTTATTTAGGGTTGTCACAACCTCACTTCAAGATGCTACTTTTTAATTACATATTTTCATATGCAGTTTGACAACAATTAAATATGAGAGCATTTTTGTGTTTTCCATTAGACGATGAGAAAAAGTCTCATAGTAAGCATTTCACAACAAAAAACAGAATAAAAATGTTTAAAAGCAAATATATGTTTTAGTTACAATTACTTGTTAATAAAAATAAATAGGACATAGTTTTGGTGATATTAAGATCCATATTGTGTGCAATGAAATGATGCCGAAATGAGTGTCAATCACATTTTCAAATGGAAAAAATACTTTTCTCCGAAGCAATTTCACTTGTAAGAAGCTGCTCCAGCTGAAGTTTTGACAGAACTTTATCCCAAAATAACTAACTACCTAAAGCAGTTTTTTCCCTTGGGAGTATCCTAGACATCTAAACTCAAGCTTCCACTACTGTACAGGCCAACGCTCTCCTCCAAACCTCAACGCCAATACCCCTGTTCAAAAAATATATATATTCCAGAATTCATGAGTGCATCTGTTATTTACTTGGGTTTGTTTTACTACTAACTTTAATATTTAAATTCTATTTTAAGATATTTATAGAGCATATGTCCATGTAGTATGTTAGCACTTAAAACATTTACAATTTTAGAGCATTCTCCATTCAGAACATTAAGGCACATTCTGTTTTTCCATCTCTTCTCTCAATTTGAGGATGCTTTGCATGTGTGTGAGAGCTTATAGTTCTGCATTGTCTGTTAAAGCAGGAAGACTATAGCAAACAAAGTTGTTATGGACACCACCACAAAAAGAAAAGATAGAAAACAAAGTAATATTAATTTGGTGCTGTACTGCGGGGAGCCCACGTTTTCCTGAGAACACTTTTCTCCTAAACTCACGAAAAGTCAAAGTTTATCTAGTGAGGAAAATATTGTACTGTGCATGCTCAATAAGTTATTTTCAAACTGTCCTAAATTGTATCTAGTTCTTACAAATCTAGCAAAGCACACATTAATCAGTTAAGTCTAAGAACATGTAAGGTTTGGCTTTTTAAGAACTAACCTTTTTAGAATCATGCTCTCAATGATTGAAAAAGACACCAAATAATTGTAAAGTGCAATATGGTCCTGAAAACAGCTCCTTTCCCCTCCACAGATCAGATTCCAGTCATAGGCTCATATCATAAAGTAGGTCCTACCTGCTTAATCACAAAAGTAAATTCTGTCACCTCTTTTCCACTCCCCCAACCCCAGCATTGCATTGCAGAGCCAATCCATCTATGGGAGCATGAGTTTGAACCTATTCTAGCTCATGCATCAGATTTGGTAACCAAATTCCAATTACACAACCATATTGTGGCCCCAGTTACACCTATACAAACCAATAAGACAACAGGATCACACAGATGTAAATAAGGACAGAATTTAGCCTACAGAATTTTTATTATTGGTGATAGCACATGAGCCAAAAAGAATATAACTTGGTTTTCAGATCTCAGGTAGAGTTTCCGGGCTTGCAAAGAGGTAAAAAAGCATTTTAAATGTTCACAATTGATCGAGTCACTGAAAACAAATATGGAACCCCACAATGCCATTTATATAGAGAACGGTGTATTATTTGTATTATAGAGGCCTAGGGAATCACCAAGATCATGGCATCAGTCAACACTGAATTTCATCAGCCACCATTCTACACATTCACAACAACAGTTATGTCAAGTTACTCCGCTTGAGCTAGCACAGCTCAAAGGAGCAGCCACGCTGCAAAACACAATTTGAGCCACACAGAGTGATTAGATTAGCAATTTATGAGGTGCATTAACTCAAACTGTAATCTGTAGCTGAATCCCCAGGACATTATGAACTCAAGTATCAGCAGCACGGGAGCTTCAATCTACACCTCCCAAAAGGCCAGCTAGCTTGAGTTTAAAAGCACCACTTAACACGAGATAGAAATCGGTGTGTGAGAGCAGGTGTCTTGTTAGGGGCAAGTTATATCTGAAGCTAATATTGCAGTGAAGACAAGCTCTCAGTTAGGATTCTGAGGGATCTTACAAAGTTATTTAGTCTCAGCAAACCTAAACATTTGTGCAAGTGTATCATCGGCAGGTTTTGCCACTTTACTGCAAACATTCTAGCATGGAACTTTTGGGCACTCTTACTATTAATGTTTTGTTGTGTTGAAAGTAGGACTGACAAGCGATTAAAAAAATTAATCATGATTAATCGCGCTGTTAAACAATAATAGAACACCATTTATTTAAATATTTTGGGATGTTTTCTACATTTTCAAATATATTGATCTCAATTACAACACAATACAAAGTGTACAGTGACACGTGAACGCCTATTCTCACTTTCAGGTGACACTGAAAATAAGAAGTGGACAGCATTATCTCCCATAAATGTAAACAAACTTGTTTGTCTTAGCGATTGGCTGAACAAGAAATAGGACTAAGTGGACTTGTAGGCTCTAAAGTTTTACATTACTTCACTCAAAAATAAAACAATGTAACAAAAAAATTCTACATTTGTAAGTTGCACTTTCACGATAAAGAAATTGCACTACAGTACTTGAATGAGGAACTGAAAAATACTAGAGTATTTCTTTTATCATTTTTACAGTGTAAATATTTGTAATAAAAATAATATAAAGTGAGCACTGTACACTTTGTATTCTGTGTTGTAATTGAAATCAATATATATGAAAATGTAGAAAGATCCAAAAATATTTAATGAATTTCAATTGATAGTCTATTATTACCAGTGTGATTAAAACTGCGATTAATTGCAATTAATTTTTTTGAGTTAATCACGTGACTTAACTACAATTAATTGACAGCCCTAGTTGAAAGACATCTTCACACTTTCTCCACTGTCTCCCTCTTATCATGGAAAAACAAGTCTACAAATCAATAAAGCCACCTCTTTATCCTTCTCCAAATCCCTCCTTAACATTTACCAATGCTGTGACATTCAAATTACCAATCAACAATGGCTATGCAAACAGCAAGCCAAGACTTCTGTTTATTATGCAGAACTTGCTGTCTTATTGTAAACTTCTCCCTCAAGCTTCCTTACCTTTGTCTGTTGTGTCTACCTGTTGAGTCCCATTATAAGACTAGGGCTTGAGCTCTCCCCTTTTTAGTTATTTATTTCAATGGCACCTAGCACAATGGAGCCCTGAATCTTGATTGGGTTCACAGGTATTACTATACATTTTTCCAGTTTCTCTCTTTAATATAAAAAAAAAAAAGGGCTGAACATTTATTCTTCTGTGCACACACATCATTCCCCTATTGACAATGTCAGCTAACTATACAGAGCTCCCAATACACTCAGACCATCCCATAACTACACCCTCAGGAAAAATCAAAATAATTAACTAAATCATTGATTTAAAAGTCATTGATTTTTTTAATCCATTAATTTGTCAGGTTAAATTTGGAAAATTAATTTGAAATTTTGTGCTACTGCAATTTTAGATTAAAATTTATAATGAAATAAATTATAAATCCCATTGTACATGTGCTGCTCCTGGGTAGAGTATCTTCTTTGAATTTTATAAAACTCTAAAATTCAGAATATGTACCATTTGAAATTGTACTAAGAATTAAGAACCCAAACATCTACTTTAGCAATTTAAGATTGAAAAATGTGAAATAAAGAAAAGCAAAATGTAAAACTGATTTAAATGGGGGGGGAAAATGTATTACCATGATTCTTTGGAGGAGGGTCTGAAAGCCCAGGCTTCAGCCCGAACCCGAACATCTACACTGCAATTTTACAGGCCTGCAGTCCGAGCCTTGCAAGCCCAAGTCAGGGGACATGGGCCACCTCTGACTGTTTTATTGCAGTGTAGACATACCCTAAGGCCTTCTGTGACGGGGCAGTCCCTCCCCGCACTAGCCCCAGCGGGGTCAGGCCTGTGGCTCTGACGCAGAAAGTCCCGCCCTGCTCGTACTGGGCATGCTCCAGATGCTCTGGGAGCATAAAAGGAGCGAGCTCAGCTCAGTCTGGGCCGGCGGCCGCAGGGGAAGGACGCACAGGCGGAGCTCCTGCTGAGGACCGGCCCACGCCCGGGAGGTCGGAGGGACCGGAGATCCCCACAGCTCGGCTTGAAGCCCTACCAGGGGAGGAACCAGAGGAGACGCCGGACCCGGAGGCCGGCTGAGATTCCTGGGAAACCCCAACGTCCAGACCGGTAGGGAGCGGACCGCGAGGGGCAACGGACTGGTACCTGGCCCCTGATGAGCCTCAGCGTGTTTCGGTAGGACCCCCCCGCTGAGCTGCTATTAGGGTCCGTGCTGCCCTGCACCCCGGGGCGTTCATACAGACTCTGGCCATTAGGCCGTGCTGCCCTGCAACCCGGGGCCTTCATACAGACTCTGGCCATTAGGCCGTGCTGCCCTGCAACCCGGGGCCTTCATACAGACTCTGGCCGTTAGGCCGTGCTGCCCTGCAACCCGGGGCCTTCATACAGACTCTGGCCGTTAGGCCGTGCTGCCCTGCAACCCGGGGCCTTCATACAGACTCTGGCCGTTAGGCCGTGCTGCCCTGCAACCCGGGGCCTTCATACAGACTCTGGCCGTTAGGCCGTGCTGCCCTGCAACCCGGGGCCTTCATACAGACTCTGGCCGTTAGGCCGTGCTGCCCTGCAACCCGGGGNCAGCAGCAGCTGCTGATCGCCCAGCATCAGGAGCACCAACAGCAGCTCCTACGCGACTTAGCGGTCCAGCAGCAGGCGCAACAGGAACGCCTGGTGCAACAGGTGACCACACTGTTATACCCGGCGGGGGCCGCAGGGACGGGACCTGCTGGAGCCGGGTACAGGGAGACTGGAGGAGAGTTGCCGGTACGCCTCACGAAGATGGGGCCCGCGGACGATCCAGAGGCGTTCCTGGTCACTTTCGAACGCGTGGCGACCGCCGCCCGGTGGTCCCCTGAGCACTGGGCCACCTTACTAGCCCCCTATTTGACGGGACAGGCACAGGCCGCCTACCGGAGTCTCGACCCTCGGGAGGCACTGGGCTATCCCCGGGTGAAAGCGGCCATATTGGACTACACCGGCATCAACCCGGAGACATATCGCCAACGCCTCCGCAAAGAACCGTACCCACCAGGGGCCCGGCCCCGCGCCGTGGCCCAACGGATACGGGACTATACTTGGAGGTGGTTGAACCCGGAAGGCTTGACTGGACCCCAAGTAGCGGAGATGGTGGCGTTGGAGCAGTTCTCCCAGATCCTACCCCGAGGAGGAAGGGCCTGGGTACGCCGACATCGACTGGCAACCCTCTCGGCGGCCGTGACCTTGATGGAGGACTACTTGGCCGCTGAGGGGACCGAGGCGCCACCCCGGGGGGCAGGAAGCTCCGGACCAAGGGACCGGCCAGGCAAGGGAAATCCCCAGAGGACGGGGGCACAGGAGCCCTCAATCGGCGCCCACCCCAGGACCCCGAAGATCCCCAGTCCGGAACCCAGACCCAGGGGCGCCCGGATACCATCCCAAAGGGACACCCTTCCCTGGGAGAGAGGGAACCCAGGGGGTGGAGGCCCAGGGCCCGTGGCGGCCCGAGAGGGATGCTGGGAGTGCGGACAGGAGGGGCACTTTCGGCGGGATTGTCCGTTTATGGACTGTAACTACGGACAGGCCTGGGTCGCAGGACAAAGAGCTCAGAAAGGGGAAGCAGGAAAGCTGGTGGTTCCAGTCCGGGTGGAAGGGACCCTCACGAACGCACTCGTGGATTCGGGGTGCAGTCAAACCCTTATACGGGAAGGACTGGTCATGGACCTCGACCTTTCGGGCCCCCCGATCCACCTGCAATGCGTACATGGGGACATCCGGCCATACCCTACGGCCTGGGTAAAGGTCGAAGTATGCAACCGGGAGGAGGGCCTCCGAGTGGGCGTGGCCCCCAGATTGGCCTACCCCGTAGTGCTGGGGCGAGACTGGTGCTCCGGAAGTACAAACCGTCGAACCCACGAACCCGCCGGATTAGGCCTCCAAGGGTGGGATTGCTTGGACGGAGGTCAGGGATCGACCCCGGAGAGGGGACGTCGGCGTCGGAAGAGACCCCTGGGACTCACCCCCCAGACGGACCCCGTTCGGTAGAAGAGGCCCACGCGGAACTGGAACGAGACGTGGACTTCGTACAAGAACAGCGAGAAGACCCGACCCTCTGCAGGGCCTGGGAGCAGGCTACCGGACCGGACACCGACGGGGACCCGACACCACAGCCCCCATAGGGCCCCCGCTTCGAAATAAAGCGGGATCGCCTATATCGGGTAACGCAGGAACCCCAGACCCAAGAGACATTCCATCAGCTGTTGATTCCCCGGTGGCTGCGGCAAAGCATCCTTCAATTAGCCCACGCAAACCCGTGGGCAGGGCACCTAGGACGGGAGAAGACCCTCCAGAGGGTGGCGCGGCGGTTTTTCTGGCCGGGCATACACCAGGAGGTTCGGGACTATTGTGCGTCTTGCCCAGAATGCCAGTTTGCGGGGCGGAAAGGGGTAGCCCGGGCACCCCTGGTACCAATGCCCGTCGTCGGCGTACCCTTCGAAAGGATCGGGATGGACCTCATCGGCCCCCTGGAAAGAAGCAAGACGGGGAATCGCTTCATTCTCGTGGTCGTGGACTATGCGATGCGCTACCCAGAGGCCGTCCCCCTGAAAACAGCGACAGCGCCCACAATCGCCAATGAGTTAGTAAGGATTTTCGCTAGGGTCGGGATACCTGCCGAAATCCTGACGGACCAGGGCACAAATGTGTCCTCCAAGTTGATAGCGGAATTGTGCCGCCTCCTCCACATACGGACGCTCCGGACCTCCGTCTATCACCCCCAAACGGATGGCCTCGTTGAACGCTTCAATGGTACTCTGAAGTCTATGTTACGGAAGTTCGTGGAGGAAGACCTGACGCATTGGGATACGTTACTACCCGCCCTGTTGTTTGCCATCCGGGAGGTACCCCAGGCCTCGACGGGGTTTTCACCCTTCGAACTCTTGTACGGCAGGCAACCCCGGGGGATCTTGGACCTGCTGAAGGAAGAATGGGAAGCCCAGGAGACCCGAGTCCTCGGGACTACCCAATACGTATTGCAACTCCGTGAGCGACTACGAGCGCTAGGGGCCTTCGCCCGGGCGAACCTGTCGCAGGCTTAAGCAAACCAGGAACGGCTTTATAACCAAGGAACTAGGGGACGGAGTTTCGCCCCTGGGGAGCGGGTGTTGTTGTTGTTGCCCTCGGCCGAATCGAAGCTGCTGGCCAAATGGCAGGGACCCTATGAGGTAATTCGGAGGACAGGACCCGTAGACTACGAGGTCTGGCTACCAGAGCGATGAAGGGAGACACGCGTCTACCATGTAAACCTTCTGAAGGCCTGGAAGACCAGGGAAGCCCTACTCATCGGGCCGCCTACTCTGGAATCAGAGCTCTGGCCCCTAGCGGGAGACCCTCCGGACCCGAAGCCAGTGACGATAGGGGCGGGGCTCACCCCCGTACAGCGAGAGCAACTGCGGCAACTGATAGACGACTTTCCCGATGTCTTATCAGCCCTCCCAGAGTGAACGACCCTGACCAGTCATCATATCGCGACCACCCCAGGCCAGAAGGTAAGGGACCACCCCCGGCCGTTGCCCCGGAAAATGTGAGACACGGTCCGGAAGGAGCTGGAGACAATGCTGGAAATGGGGGTTGTGGAGGAATCATCGAGCGAATGGCGCAGCGCCATCGTCTTGGTCCCGAAACCCGACGGGGCTACCCGCTTTTGTATTGACTTCCGAAAGGTTAATGCCATCTCCCGCTTCGACACATACCCAATGCCGAGAGTGGAGGAACTGCTGGAAAGGCTCGGGGGAGCAAGGTACTTGTCAACCCTAGATTTAACCAAGGGGTACTGGCAGATCCCTCTCACACCAAATTCTCGGATGAAGACGGCCTTCTCAACACCATTCGGCCTCTTCCAATTTATAACTATGCCGTTTGGACTACATGGAGCTGCGGCTACGTTCCAGCGGCTGGTGAATAAGGTTTTACAATCGCACGACCACTATGCGGCCGCGTATATAGATGATATTGTAGTCTATAGCCACAACTGGCAGGACCATCTTCGCCACCTTGCAGGGGTGTTGCAGGCCCTCCGAGCCCCCAGCCTTACGGCTAACCTGGCGAAATGCCACCTAGGGCAAGAGGAGGTGACTTACCTGGGATATACGGTAGGCGGCGGGAAACTGACACCCCTATTTGACAAAGTGCAAGCCCTCCAAGACATCCCCGTCCCCGAGACGAAGAAACAAGTCCGCCAGTTTCTGGGCCTAGCCGGATATTACCGGCGCTTTGTGCCAGATTTTGCCTCCATTGCTGCCCCTCTGTCGGACCTGACAAAGAACGCGCAGCCTCGGCAGGTGCAGTGGTCAGAGAAGTGCAACGAAGCCTTCGAAACCTTGAAGGAACGACTCATGCAGGAACCCGTCCTGCGACACCCAGACTTTGCAAAGGAGTTTATCTTGCAGACAGATGCCTCCGAAGTAGGCCTGGGGGCGGTACTCTCCCAGGAATCGGACGGGGAGGAACATCCGATATTGTATCTGAGTCGTAAGCTGTTACCCCGAGAACAACGTTATTCCACAATAGAGAAGGAGGCCTTGGCGGTGAGATGGGCCATCGACGCCCTTCGATATTATCTGTTGGGGAATAACTTCAGGCTGATCACCGACCATGCCCCCCTACGGTGGATACAGACTATGAAGGATACGAACCCCCGGATTCTACGCTGGTACCTCTCCCTCCAACCCTACGACTTCCGCGTATTTCACCGCCCGGGTAAGGCACACGCTAACGCGGATTTCTTTTCTAGACAGGGGGAAGGGAAAGCGGAACAACCCAGGGAAGCCCTCTTAAGGGGGAGGGTGTGTGACGGGGCAGTCCCTCCCCGCACTAGCCCCAGCGGCGTCAGGCCCGTGGCTCTGACGCAGGAAGTCCCGCCCTGCTCGTACTGGGCATGCTCCAGATGCTCTGGGAGCATAAAAGGAGCGAGCTCAGCTCAGTCTGGGCCGGCGGCCGCAGGGGAAGGACGCACAGGCGGAGCTCCTGCTGAGGACCGGCCCACGCCCGGGAGGTCGGAGGGACCGGAGATCCCCACAGCTCGGCTTGAAGCCCTACCAGGGGAGGAACCAGAGGAGACGCCGGACCCGGAGGCCGGCTGGGATTCCTGGGAAACCCCAACGTCCAGACCGGTAGGGAGCGGACCGCGAGGGGCAACGGACTGGTACCTGGCCCCTGATGAGCCTCAGCGTGTTTCGGTAGGACCCCCCCGCTGAGCCGCTATTAGGGTCCGTGCTGCCCTGCACCCCGGGGCGTTCATACAGACTCTGGCCATTAGGCCGTGCTGCCCTGCAACCCGGGGCGTTCATACAGACTCTGGCCATTAGGCCGTGCTGCCCTGCAACCCGGGGCCTTCATACAGACTCTGGCCATTAGGCTGTGCTGCCCTGCAACCCGGGGCCTTCATACAGACTCTGGCCGTTAGGCCGTGCTGCCCTGCAACCCGGGGCGTTCATATAGACTCTGGCCGTTAGGCCGTGCTGCCCTGCAACCCGGGGCGTTCATGTAGACTCTGGCCATTAGGCCGTGCTGCCCTGCAACCCGGGGCGTTCATAAAGGCGCTGGGCATTAGGCCGTACAGCCTAGTAAGGAGGGGCTTCAGCCCCCACTGAGGGGCCCGGACCCTCACACCTTCCTTGACATCCGTTCTACTTGGCAGTGGTGCAGACTGTGCCCTTCTGCTCTTCCAAAGACAGTTTCTTCCAGTGGGGAAGCCACAGGAGAGAGCAGTAATCTGTAATACTGAGATGCAACACAAATTCCAGAATACCAGATGTGTTCAAGATCAGTGAAAGCCTCACTTCTGGGCACTTGTGTTCATTTCCTTTTTTGGCCATTGTCTCATCCAGTGTAAGTACCCATACTTTTCACTTGTATTGATAACACTGACTTGTTTTAGCATTACGCTAAGAATTAGAGCAGCAGTTCTCAAAGTGGGTCACAACCTCATTTTAATGGGGTTGTTAGGGCTGGCGTTAGACTTGCTGCGACCCAGGGCTGAAGCTGAAGCCTGAGCCCCACTGCTCAGGGCCAAAGCCCGAGGGCTTCAGCACTGGTTGGACGTTGCACTCCATGTGTTTTATGGAAATATGCTTGTGTGTGTGAATATGATGTAACTCGAATATGCTTTATGCAAAAGGTCTCTTGTAAGGTATCAAAGGTTATAACCTACTCAATATATTCCTCCTATTTGTATGTATGTATCATTCTTGTATCTGAAGCTAGAAATATGAAGTATAACTCTGAGATCCTATTGTAATTTGCAAAGTGTGGGCCATTAATGGTGGTTTAGAATCCTGATGGCTCCCATTGACTAGGGCAGGGGTCTCAAACTCAAATGACCGAGGGCCACATGAGGACTAGTACATTGGGCCGAGGGCCGCATTTACTGACACCTCCCCCCCGCCGCCCTCGGCCCTGCCCCACTCCACACCTTCCATGAGGCCCCGCCCCTGCCCCGCCTCTTCCCACCCCTTCCCTGCCCCCATTCCAACCCCTTCCCCGAAATCCCCACCCCAACTCTGCCCCCCTCCCTGCCCCCGGGGGCACAGGAGGGGTGTGGCGGGGGCTCAGGACAGGGAGTTGGGGTGAGGGGTGCAGGAGGAGGTCGGGGTGCAGGATGCGGCAGGGGGCTCAGGGCAGGGGGGTCGGGGTGTGGCGGGGGTTCAGGGCAGGGGGTCGGGTGCAGGAGGGGTGTAGCAGGGGGCTCAGAGCAGGGGTGTGGGGTGTGGCGGGGGTTCAGGGCAGGGGGTTGAGGTGCAGGAGGGGTGCAGCGGGGGGCTCAGGGCAGGGGG
>QXTE01000149.1:2346365-2481562 GCA_003942145.1 Platysternon megacephalum | reverse complement strand
AGGGGTGCAGCGGGGGTTCAGGGCAGGGGGTCGGGGTGCAGCAGGGGGCTCAGGGCAGGGGGTGCAGGGTGCAGCAGGGGGCTCAGGGCAGGGTGTCGGGGTGCAGGGGGGCTCAGGGCAGGGGGTCGGGGTGCGGCAGGGGGCTCAGGGCAGGGGGTCGGGGTGCAGGAGAAGTGCGGGGGGCGGGCTCTGGCCCGACCCGCACCGGGGGCAGGGCAGGCTCCCTGCTTGCCTGCCTGCCCTGCCGCCGTGCCACACCCGGAAGCGGCTGGAACCTGGGGGAGGAGGGGCGCAGAGGTGTGTGTGGCTGTTGCTTCAGGCACCGCCCCCAGCAGCTCCCATTGGCCACAGTTCCCCATTCCCGGCCAATGGGAACTGCTGGGGGTGGTGCCTGAAGCAACAGCCACACACGCCCCTGCGCCCCTCCTCCCGCAGGTTCCACCCGATTCCCGGCGCGAGGGCAGGGCAGGCAGGCAGCCGCTCTAAGTAAACGTTGGGGGAGGGCAGGGGGCCGTGAGGAGCTCGTGGGCCGCATGCGGCCCGCATGTTTGAGACCCCTGGACTAGGGCAATTTGTTGTAAATGGCTCAGTTTACTTACAAACCTTCCTGTGTACGTGTAGGCCAGCCCAGGAAGAATGGAGGCTGGGGTCTCACAGGACATGTGATAGATTCCAATATCAGGTGACAATCTTAAACCTGGTGCTTTTCCATTTAGGAGGGGTGGGGACCCAGAGAGACAAAAGCTTCCCACCTTGTGCCAAAGCTATAAAAGGGGGTGGAACAGAACAAAGGGGGCTGCCAGCCATGAGAACACCCCTGCTTTCCACCTAAGATGTCTGCTGGAACTAACAAGGACTGTACCAGGGGAAAGGATTGGGCCTAGACTAGGAAGGAGTCTACTCTGTGAAAGAAGCTTATCGGAACATCTCTGAGAGTGAGATTTTACCTGTAATCAGTTTCTTAATGTATTAGGCTTAGACTTGCATGTTTTTGCTTTATTTTGCTTGGTGACTTACTTTGTTCTGTCTGTTATTACTTGGAACCACTTAAATCCTCCTTTTAATACTTAATAAAATCACTTTTGTTTATTAATGAACCCAGAGTAAGTGATTAATACCTGGGGGAACAAACAGCTGTGCACATCTCTCTATCAGTGTTATAGAGGGCGGACAATTTTTGAGTTTACCTTGTATAAGCTTTATACAGAGTAAAACGGATTTATTTGGGGTTTGGATCCCACTGGGAGTTGGGAGATAGGTGACCTGCTGAGCAGTTTTTGGTTAAAGTCTGCAGCTTTGGGGGTGTGGACCAGACCTGGGTCAGTGTTGCAGCAGGCTAACGTATCTGGCTCAACAAGGCAGGGTTCTGGAATCCCAAACTGGCAGGGAAAACGGGTTCAGAGGTAAATTCAGCACATCAAGGGGGTCTCTGTGACCGAACCTGTCACACAGGGCTCAGATTACAGGCCTCCCGCCTGTGGCTGAAGCCCTTGGGCTTTGGCCTCCCCCCCCCCCCCGGATGGCCGGGGTTTGGTGTTCCCCCCCTTCCCCCCCCCCCCCCCCCCCCCCCCCCCCAGTCTGGCGTGGTGGGGCTTGGGCTTTGTTCTCCCACCACCAGCTGGGGTCGTGTAGTAATTTTTGTTGTCAGAAGGGGGTCACAGTGCAAAGAAGTTTGAGAATCCCTGAATTAGAGGAATCACCAGGAAATGGATGAATGGTACTGTTAAAAGCTGAAGAACCTTCTAGCTTCTTGGTCATTAGTGTGAGTTTGTTCTAGGTAAGCAGTGACTGAAAATCATTACCATTAGATGGCTGTTAAGTGGCTCTATGTGAAGTGAGTTGGTGATATCAATCCATTTCCTGAAATACCGATGTCAACAGTCCAAGGATAGAATAGTAAATGGCCAACAGAACTAAGTGACTCACATTTCTGTAGGAGCGCCTTTCAAAAAAAGGGGGGGGGAAAACTTGAAGTTCAGCAATGAAAAAGTGTGGGGAAACCTGCATTGCCAGTGCTACTGTATCTATTCTATGGCTAAAATAAAGAGCTCTTTAGCTTCCACTGCTGTGGTCTGGTACCTCTGACCAGCACCACATTCATGTTTAATTTTTCTTTAAATAGTTTTTACTTAAATAAAAAAAGCAAAGAGAATCAGTTTTTCCATCAGTCATCTTTCCCAAGCATTCCTTTTTAACAACATTTATTATTGAATTGTCACTGTGGCAAACTTAAATTAGCATAAGCAGCAAAGAATCCTGTGGCACCTTATAGACTAACAGAGGTTTTGCAGCATGAGCTTTCGTGGGTGAATACCCACTTCTTCGGGTGGGTATTCACTTGCATCCGAAGAAGTGGGTATTCACCCACGAAAGCTCATGCTGCAAAACCTCTGTTAGTCTATAAGGTGCCACAGGATTCTTTGCTGCTTTTACAGATCCAGACTAACACGGCTACCCCTCTGATACTTAAATTAGCATGCGTTACATGGAGTATAAAATTATATGCCTGCTAAAATAAAATACGTATGCACAGCTGTATGCCAGGAAACTCCCATAACCACATTCAACTCTGGCAAAATGGAGAGGGAGCATAGTCTAGTTATTAAAGCAGAATTAGAAGCCAGGATTCTATTTTCATTTTCAGACCTGTGACTTCGGGGACACATCACATTTTTCCCATAGGCCTCAGTTTCTTCAACTGCGAAACAGAACAAATACATCTATCTCATAGGGATGGAAGATACTCTGCCTTACATCCATAGATCTCAAAGTATGATATAACATTTTTCAAATGAATAGTCACCAACCAAAACTTGTTTCCTTACACAATTTAAAATGGACTGATTAAATACAAACATTCCCTTTAGTAACAAACAAAAAAACCTACATTGCTTCACTCAAAGTTGTAGTAGCTCTAAAATTCATTTAATATTAAAGTTATACTCCTGAGATGCAATAAACTAGTGAATGTTTAAAATACAAAATCATTCTAATAACGGTTTCAAAATGTCTTTACAGCTTTGTGTTGTATTTATACTATTTTAGCTTTAACACGATTTGTCTTTAAATACTTCAGTGGTATGTCACTGCAACTTAATAATATGCTCTGTGCTTTTTTAACTCCAGTTTCCTCAAATCTAGAAGAGCTATGTAATGGCACTCAGATACACCTCTACCCCGATATAACACGACCCGATATAACACGAATTCGGATACAACGCGGTAAAGCAGCACTCCGGGGGGGCAAGGCTGCATGCTCTGGCGGATCAAAGCAAGTTCGATACAACGCGGTTTCACCTATAACGCGGTAAGCTTTTTTGGCTCCCGAGGACAGCATTATATCGGGGTAGGTGTGTATTTGTGAATTAGACCCATAAACTGTGCTGTATTTTTCAGAATGTTTTATTAAAAAAATAGGTTTTAAGAATACGTACAGCAGCTATGGTACTATAGACGTTTCTTATGTCAATAAAGGGGTTAATCCATCAACACAGTTAATCCCCCTTTCCAAGGCTTGTTTGGTAGATCAACAGAAGAATTCTTCTGTGTCTACACCAGGGATTAGGTCAACCTAACTATAGTGCAGGGGTCGGCAACCTTTCAGAAGTGGTGTGCCGAGTCTTTATTTATTCACTCTAATTTAAGGTTTTGCGTGCCAGTAATACATTTTAACGTTTTTAGAAGGTCTCTTTCTATACGTCTATAATATATAACTAAATTATTGTCTATAAAGTAAATAAGGTTTTTAAAATGTTTAAGAAGCTTCACTTAAAATTAAATTAAAATGCAGAGCCCCCCAGAATGGTGGCCAGGACCTGGGCAGTGAGTGTGCCACTGAAAATCAGCTCGCGTGCTGCCTTCGGCACGCGTGCCATAGGTTGCCTACCCCTGCTATAGTGGCTCAGGGAGCAAAATTTTTCACAGCCCTGAGCAACACAGCCTTTTAATTCTTAGACCAGTTCTACGCTTAAGTCTTTTCTTTACAAGAAAGCTTAACTCCTCAAATCTGCTGTCTTGTGTAATTTGTTTCAGTCTGGCTACAAATTCAGTCTCTCATTCATCTTAATGATGTTTTAGCATCAAACCTACTTGTGACCACTTAAAGGCTTATTAGAGTTAAACCACTTCACTGCTGGAGGTATCAACTCTGTAGAGCAAATATGTTTTTCCAGAGTGGCTAGGCATTTTGGACCTTTTGCTAATTTCAGATACTCATTTGTTGACATGGGGAGGTTATAAGAGATGGGTTTGTTATGCAAAAGAGAAACTGGGATGAAATTGTACTGTACTTTTGGCTTCTGGTACATCTAAGTAAAGGAGACCATTATTTGACCCTATACGCTGAGTTTCAAAAGGACTCTGCAGTATTTGGGCCTCTAGAGGTACCATACAGCAAGTGTACTAATCTGTACTTGTGAAAATGCAGAAGTCATACTGAATAAGGTGCAACCAGTCAACAGTCTCTCCTCTGTGACCTAAAGAAGGTCCATACTCAACAGATCCACAGAGTTTCTTGAAGGTGGAGCAGGAACTCATTTAGAGAAATAACCTTTTGATTGTAAAGCTCACTACCTTCATTACTTGAGCACGTAAGAGGCAACTTTGTTCCATCACAGTTGGGAGGGAAAAGCCCACTAAAACTAAAATCCCTGGAAAATATGTGGGATACCTTAATTGTAAAATGTGCTGGCAAGGCTTTGTTGTGGTAAAAGTCTACACAGTGATAAGTCCAATTGCTGACTTATCTACATTGAACAAATGGACCACGGAGCAATATTAGACATATAAAGCCAGCTTCCACAAAATAAATTCTTGTCAACAAGAATTTCAGAGCACATATAGGTAGACTGCCACTGTAATATTCTATCAAGTTTCTCAGAGATTCTAGTCTAGTTGATCACAATGGTCTCTTCTGGTCCTAAAATTTATTAAATAAAAATGTTCTCAAGATGTCACATGTGGGTGTATCTGTGTCTTCTTCAGGTTAAGCACCTTTTCCTCAACCTCCAATTTTGTGACTTTGAGCACAGTAGCACTATAATGAGCAACTCCCAAAATTCACTGTACCAGTATCAGCTATTGAAAAACCATAAAAATAGCTACTCTGAGATTCCAAAATCCACAAATACATACAACCACAATAGTGAAGAACGTAACTGTTGCTGTGCCAAAAATACCAATACTAAAGGTAACAGTGAGGAGGACACCTCGCAGGGTCCTAGAGCCTGGGCTCCAGCCCAAGCCCGAAAGTCTACACTGCAATGAAACAGCCCTGCAGCTTGAGCCCTGCGAGCCCGAGTCAGCTGGCACGTACCAACCATGGGTTTTTAATTGAAGTGCAGACATACCCTTAGACTCGTGGATGTGTTACCTTACAGGCTTGATAGTTTCAGCTATTTGAAATGTCACATATTTCAACAGTCCAGCATTTGAATCATCATCTAGGATGCATTCAAGCATGCAACTGACAACAATGGAACAAACAAATACCATGGATTGGTGAACTTGGATTTATTTTTAACAATGCATTTTAATTCCCCTCCCACCCCCTACCAAGAGAGCAGCCTTTTCTGAAAAAACTACTTTGGAATCCCCAAAGGGCTTAGGGAGACATCATGGTGTAGTGGGTAGGGCACTGGACAGTCACAGGAGAGCTAGTTCCATTCCTGGCTCTGCCACTGCCAGGCTATATGACTTTGGGCAAGTCATCTCACCTCTCTGTGCCTGTTTCCTTTCCCATCCTATCTGTTTTGTCTACTTACACTAAAATCTCTTCAGGTTCTTTTATGTGTTTGTACAATGGGGTCCTAATCTCACTGTTGACGCCTCCAGGCATTTACATAACACAGATAATTTACAGGTGCTATATGGTTCTAACAGTATTTGTACGTGCAGACAACTACTTTTACCACTGTATATTCATCATATTTTTGTGAACGATTAAAGAAAGTTTACTGAACAACATAAGTTATTTCAATTACTATTGCCTGGGCCTCAAAGCTAATATCCAGGTCCCCATCCACAAGTTTCACTTTTTGCTCTAAATCTAGAACATTAATAAAGACCCTGGGTTATATTCTGTGCATCATGTGCAGATACCCAAAGCCAGAATATGGGCCTGTGTAATGCATTTAAACATTAGCATCTGAAGTTAGTGTTAGAATAAGGTCAATCTTAAATCAGTCTTTATTTTTCAAATAAATTCTCCAGCAGGGTGAATAAAAATCAATGATTTTTTAAAATATATTTTTAAGTCAGATTATTATTTAAATCAGATTTTTGTGACTTAATTGGTATTTTTTATTTAAATTAGATAAGGGTTTATTTTTTTAAATAAATCTTTAAATTTTCATTTGAAAATTATGTTAAGGCCTAAATCTTTTATAATTTATTAAAATTATTTAAATAAAATAAAATATTATTAAGTAGTACACATGCCTTGCCAAATTTTAAAGAAAATCAAACCACCGAAGCAGTAGAAGTAAATAGTGAAGTAACCAGAGTTTCCTGAAATGATAAACCAGCTTTTAACGGCAGTAGCCTGTCCTGCGGATGCAGAGAAAATATTTTCTTCATTTCTGTTTATTCAACTAGTTAAGTTCAATGACTGGTTCATACAAAGTTAAGAAGCCAAATGGAAGTTGAAAAAGCCAGAAATTTTGTTTTTTTCTTCAGACCTAGGAATAAAAACTAGGTGTGAGAGGATGAGATCTACTCATTCTAAAATCTTGAGGGACATTGTTTTGGGTTACTATCAGTTCAGCTCACTAATTACAGATAATACTTCCTTTGCTTAAATAAATCATTAGTTTTAAATGCAAAACATGTTTTGATACTTTTCTTATTTCAGATTACATTTAATTTAAAAAAAACTAAAACGCTTGTTTGTGCACTTCTGAGTTTGAATTTCCATCCAAATAGAGCTTGACACAAACAAGTAAAAACTAATCTAAAAAATAAATGCATCATTCACCATTTTCTAACAAAATATAAAAATTAAGAATCTGAATAAACGCAAGCTATGTAATTACTTAAGCATGTTTTAGTGGTTACTAACCAATGAGAATCAACTTTTCTTTAGGAAAATAAGCAAAAATGCAAAACAATTACAATAAATTTAAATCAGTATTTCCTACTGGATTTAAATAAAGTAATTTAAATCAATGATTTTAATTGATTTAAAATCAATCCACCCTGATGTCAAATGCCCAAAGATAAAGGTTTTTTCAAGATATCCAAAGCTAGAATTGTAGATAAGAAAATCAGATATTACCTATAAGATAATGTACTTCATGCACATAGCTGTTTAGCTTTACATGTTAGTTTTTATGTTGTTATCCCTCAACCCAAGAGGTAAGTTAAATGTTTGAGGTCTTGTAGGTTATTTCCATTAGAAGGAGAAACTGAGGATGGAGTCAGGTATTTCTTTGATGCAATTGTGTGCATTCTTCGTATATAAACACTATGTCCTCTTTCCTTGAACACAGTAGAATCAAACAACAACAGGAAATAGCCTCCTTGCTTAATATTCCAAGCCTCTTTCCAGCCAGCACCTGACCCCAAAAGCTCTCTCTTATGTGCTAATATGCCTGATCTTGGCTTTCTGCTGCCTTCCCTGTCTGGTTCTCTAGTGTTTATGGCTGTGTCTGCCATCTCTCACTCACAGCCAGCTCCACCAAAACAACACGCAGCCCTCGACATTTGTATTCAGCCCCAGTGTAACCCCTCTGCCCACATATGAGTTCCTGACAGGCCTTTTATGGCCTGTGTTTTGGGAAGTGGCTCCTATTGTTTTAACTATTTTACTTCAAAAGGAGCTTACCTGCATTTCTTACATTTCTCCTGAATGAAGGGCAGCTATCACATGCAGAGATTTCACACAAGCCCCAGCTTAACATAACAGAATGACTGTCTTCAGCATGATGCAGAAGAAATCTCATTTTCAAGACCGTATTAATCACATTCCCCATATATATTAGGAAGTTGTACAGATTAATACAATCAGAAGAGTAACTAGTGACAATTTACAGCAGCTATTTTTCTTTGCAAGTTTCCTATTTTAAAAGAGACTGAATTAGACTTTATGCTATCAACCTGGACTGATATAAAAGGAATTAACTACAACAAAAACTACAGCATTCCCACATAATATTACGTCAAAGGTCCACTATTATGGATATGTTTAGATCCCAGGAATTTTAGACTGAACAGTGGCACTGAGGGGAAAAATGAAAGTCAAGCCACCAAACACAAAATAACAGGTTTCAAAAAGTATAGTAGAATTATATAACATGTAGATTGGAAAGCTTGAATTACTTTCTTTTTAAACCCTATAATATCTTCAAATTTCAAATAGTGAATTACTAACTTTTTCTTCTGAGGTCAGACAAAAAAGTTCTACGGCCGCTTATTTGCCATATTTAGGATAGTCAAGCAGGATCAATGACAAACATCTGGCTATGATTCTTTCTGGAATTTTGATTATTTTTTCCTTGTCACAGAAGAAAAACATTGAGCTTACTAATACAGCATTTAGATTCTTTTAGCATATTGTTTAATAGGATTCAGAAGCAGTCTGTCCTCCCACTTTCCACATATTTAAGCTGTTAATACTTTTACAGCACACAGAAAAATCCACTATGAAATGAAGTCCTAAATACATGAAGGAAGAGAGAGCGGGGTGGGGGGGTGGGAAGAGAGCACAAAAGAAGCTTCATGTTTAGAGCTTTGTCTCTTTGCCAGAAAGACCAAAACTTAGACTGTTTCCTCCTATAGGAGGGCCTCTTCTTAGAAAGACTGAGGATTTGCCAGGCATTGTCCCAAACTACACTCATTATATACAATACGGAGCACTAGGGTGACCAGATGAGAGGAAGAAAATATTGGGACACATGGGGAGGAAGTGGGGTCCACCGGCGGAGGGGGGGGGAAGAAAACAGAGTGCCGCCGGCAGAACAAAAAAAACAAAAAACAAAAATTGCGTCCCGACCGAACATTGGTCAGGATGCGGGACAAACGCCTCAATATCGGGACGTCTGGTCACCCTACGGAGCACCTCAATAGTTATGTCCAAGTAAGCTTATTTGGGTTCCCTTTGCACATTTCCCATTGCAGCAAGTTTGCATTTTGATTCCTTGATAAGTATGTATTAGCATTTACATATTTTTCTTCACAACTTCCCTCTAATAAATTATGGCAATTTTTCCTGATGTTTAAACATCAATGCTGTTTTTATTGTTAGCATGTACTGATGTTATTGATATTTTTAACGTCATATAATGGCTAGAGGCTGAAAATAATTATTTAAAAGACCCAGGAAATCACTGACTGGCATACAACCTTCCAGATGACTTCCTGAACGGCCCTGTAAGCAGCCCTGAAGGTCCTAAGCCAGTTACTGATTTTAAGGTCTACGAATGTGGTGAGTCACAGTCAATAGTTCAGACAGCAGACCACAGACCTAAAATGACAATGAACATCTAAGTATACACAATTTCATTCCACGCCTTTTAAATTAAAGGTGCATGAAAACCATATAAAAACAAACATGCCTAAAATAAGCCTTTCAAATAAGATGTTAAAGTGCAAGTAGCTTTAATAAAGAGGGAAATTACACGTTTTAAACAAGTCAAGCAAATTTAGTGAAACTAATTGTGAGAGACACCATCTGCTTTGTTTAATACTTCAAAATGACATGTCAAGAAAAAGTGGGGGGCATCTCCTTGCCCAGCATGAAGTACTGTATCTTAGCATAGTTAAGATATCTAGCTAGGCTTTGGAGCTGTGCTCCGGCTCCGCTCCAGCTCCAGGTAAAAACCTGCAGCTCCACTGCTCCGGGCTCCGCTCCAAAGCCCTGGATAGAATAGCTATCAATAATAAAAGATACCAATGTATTCCACTGAGCTTGGAAATAATGCAATACCTGTTTTGATAAAGTAATGAAACCTTAACAGAACTGGAAACAAACACAACTAAACAAACTAAACCAAACTCCCTCACATCATCTGTTTTTTTAGACTGCACCTAGTTTCAGGTGAGGCATTCAGTAGTTTGAGGCTCTTCCACAGTTATAGATTTAAGTTATACATTTAGTCTCTTTTACAACACAAGGATATTAAACAAACATTATACAATGCAAATTAAATACATGCCAAATCATCCCTGAAAGAGACACTAAAGGAACAAAGTACGTATATACCAGTTAGGTCAGGGGATGGAGCAGAGTCCAACAAGAATTATTCCTACTCC
Source organism: Platysternon megacephalum (assembly GCA_003942145.1). Lineage (NCBI taxonomy): Eukaryota > Metazoa > Chordata > Testudines > Platysternidae > Platysternon > Platysternon megacephalum. The sequence goes on along the minus strand of QXTE01000149.1, from coordinate 2,471,314 downwards.
TTATTCCCCAGAGCCCATGATCAATCTCCACAGGTTTTGGAGCTACCAGACCTAAGGATAGGGGTTGGAGCCAAGACAACCCCCTAAATGCCATTATCCCCTGGCAAACCCATGGAATCTCCATAGAAAGTTTCAACGCAGATTAACACTCACTCCTCTTTCAGCATTAACTCCCACTCTATACCTACCTCCCTTGGAGATGGTTCATAGGTGTGGGCAGGAAGCCAGTAACAGACAGCTCCTGAGTGAGCTGTTCTGCCTCAGGTGTGCCACTGCCCTAAAATCTGTGCGATTCTCCATGGATCTTAGGACAGCTATGTGATTAGAGAATCATGCTCCCTCTGTAGCTCCAATAATATATCCCTGTTACCCCGCATGGGATACTGGGAGCTTCAAAAAATTCACCAGACTACATATCAAGAAATTGCCCCCAGCTCAACATGGGAAGGGACGTTTTTGCTCTGTATTAATGCAACTTTGGAGGTTTAGTTTGAGTCTTAAAAAGTTCATGCACCCCCCCCCCCCCAAAAAAAACAAGCCATGAAGTTATAATGCATCACAAAAGAATGAGAAAAACATTAATCCAGCTCTACTTCATTATTCTATTGTACAGTAGGCAACAGTATTACTTTATTTCTGTTTTTTCCTGTAATGTGCAAAAGGGACACAGCCAAATCAAACAACATAGTAGATATGTTGAATATGCTCTGGCCTTACAGTACTCAAAAATGAGAAAAGATAAAGTGTCTGCAATAAGCTCATAAAGCTTTAAGTTAATTATATGAAAACAAAGTGAGTGGCAGAAATGTCAAAAAATGAAAAGAAAGCAGAAAAAAATTATTTTCCCCAAAGTATAACCACAGAGTCTATGGAACAAAAACACCTACAACACCAGCCAAACCCACAGCAAGGACCTAGAACAATCCCTGACTATTAAGAGCAGGGAAACATGACAAGATGCAAGTACTTCTTCCAGCACAAGGATTGAAAATGTACAGAACTATAACTGTCGGGCAAACTAAAAAAAAACCCCAAAACAATTAAACTTAATGAAGTGAATAAATATGTACTCAGCATTGATAAATGCCTTCACTTAGTTGAGAAGCACACTATTTCCCTTTAATGAAGACATTGTTCATTCACTTAGGCCAGGAGTCGGCAACCTTTCAGAAGTGGTGTGCCGAGTCTTCATTTATTCACTCTAATTTAAGGTTTCGCGTGCCAGTAATACATTTTAACGTTTTTAGAAGTTCTCTCTATAAGTCTATAAACTATTGTTGTATGTAAAGTAAACAAGTTTTTAAAAATGTTTAAGAAGCTTAATTTAAAATTAAATTAAAATTCAGATCTTATCAGTTTAGTGCAGTGGTTCTTAACCTGGGGCGCACCCACCCCCTCGGGCAGGGCCGGTGCAAGGCTATTTAGCGCCCTAGGTGAAACTTCCACCTCCCCCCCCTGCACATAGGTTCATTGAGGGGCAAATCCCAATGAGCCTTTATAGACCCCAGCCGTGCCCAGGGGCTGCTCCCCAGACGAGGTTCCCCCCTCCCCGCCCCCTGAACTCCCCTGGAGGCACCAGAGAGCCAGAGCGTCCCGTTTGTGGCGGCAGCGAACCCCAGCCATGGAGGAGCTGGCGCGGTGCAGGAGGGCAGCAGCCCTGCAAAGGTGGCAGCGCCGCTAGCGGGGAGCGGCAGCGCCGCTAGCGGGGAGCGGCAGCGCCCCCCCCACCCCTCCTGCCAGGCTGCGGCCCGGTCCCCCCCCCAGGGGCTCCTGCAGGCTGCAGTGGATGCATGCGGGCGCCAGCCCCCATGCGCCCCCCGGCTCCTCCCTCGCCTAGGGTTACCATATTAAAAAAAACAAAAAAGACCGGGGGGTGGGGAGAGCCCCGCCCCGCCCCTATCCACTTCTTCCCACTTCCCACCCCCTGACTGCCCCCCTCAGAATCCCAACCCCCCCCCCCACTCCTTGTCCCCTGACTGCCCCCTCCTGAGACCGCCCCAACCCTAACTGCCCCCCAAGGATCCTACCCCCTACCTGTCCCGACTGCCCCGACCCTTATCCACACCCCCACCCCCAGACAGACCCCCGGACTCCCACGCCCCATCCAACCACTCCCCGCCCTGAGAGTCTCCCCGAGAACTGCTGACCCATCCAACCCTCCCCCTACTCCCTGTTCCCTGACTGCTCAGATCCCTTTCCACACCCCCACCTCCTGACACACACACCCCGAAATCCCGACCCATCCAACCCTCCCCCCGCCCGCTGACAGCCCCCCCAGACCTCCCGACCCTTCCAACCCTCCCCCTGCTCCCTGACAGCCCCCCAGGACACCCCTTACCATGCCCATGCCGGTCAGACCCTGGCTCCACATGTAGGCAAAACACGCTGCCGGGCTGCCGCAGGCCCAGCCCCCCCCCCCCAGAGTGCTGAGGCAGCGGGAGGGGGGGGGGGGAGCTCCGGGAGCGGCGGCAGCGGCTCACACTCCCAGGAGCCGCAGAACCTGAGCGCAGTGAGGGGGGAGCCAGGGGGCGCGCCTGCCAGGGCTGCAGCCCGGTGCCCCCCCTGGGCGGGCTCCTGCAGCGGTTGCATGTGGGCAGTTGTCCCCGTGCGCCCCCTGGCTCCCCCCTTGCCGCGCTCAGGCTCTGCGGCTCCCGGGAGTGTGAGCCGCCGCCGCTGCCCCTCCCGGAGCAGGCTCAGGGCTCTGCGCCCCGGCAGCTCACACTTCCGGGAGCCGCAGAACCTGAGCGCGGTGAAGGGCGGCGCTGGGGGGCGTGCCTGCCGCCGGTCTGGGGTCCCGGGCGCCGGCCCTGCTCAGCCTCGGCTGAGCGGGGCCAGGACCCTGGCTGGCAGCCACGTGCCAGGCAAAATCGGCTCGCGTGCCATAGGTTGCCAACCCCTGACTTAAGCTATGGCTACACTGGCGCTTTACAGCGGCAGCGCTTTGAAGTTTCGAGTGTAGCCACGGCCTCACTAAAAGCATCATAACAAGGAAGAAGAGAATGAAACAACAAAGCCAATTCTAGCACAAAACAATTTTCAGGCTGTCGTCAAATAGAATTGTTAGATCTACTTGGATTTGTTGAATACACCTCTATCCCGATATAACTCTGTCCTTGGGAGCCAAAAAATCTTACCGCGTTATAGGTGAAACCACGTTATATCGAACTTGCTTTGATCCACCGGAGTGCGCAGCCCCACCCCCCCAGAGCACTGCTTTACCACGTTATATCCAAATTCATGTTATATCGGGTCACGTTATATCGGGGTAGAGATGTATTTTAAAAGCTCTGCTACAATTAAGTCTCAAGCATGGAAGAGGACTTCCTCTTGAGTTGGTCAGAGGTCTCAAATGGTATGGTTTTACTCTAACATTTTATAATATTACAGATAGTGAAAGAGTCATTGCTTACCATAGGAGGAGTAACAAAGCCCAGAATTGGAATACAATATTTGAAGGCAAGAAGAGATTTCCTCTTTCTTAACTTGCAGGGTGGATTTGATTTAAATCACTAGTCACGAATACTTGATTTAATCATGGATTTCTACATAAAAGTGCATTCTTGCTCGTTCTTATAACCTTAATACATATTCTTCACAACTCAGAGATAGATGTAGGTTTCATTTTTAGAAGGTACACACTATACATTTTTAAAGTGATTTCTTTTTTAAAACTTTTCAGATTAGTTTTACAGCTATATCAGAAAATGAATGATTGTTTAGTTATTTCATTTACCAAAGGTAATTGAAGTAGATATTTATGAAGTCATTGGAAGGTGAACTATCTCCAATTCAACAGGTTAATTATTAATATTTGGAGGATTTTCTTGCCATGCAGTATTAGGAGGAGAACACCACCATACAGACGTTTAAATTGTTTTATTTAACTAAAACAACGTTATGTATTCTGGATTTTTTTCTTCAACAGCAAACATAATATTTTAACAAAACAAGCATATGAATTTTTGAATTTAGTTAAACATTCAAGTTTTTTAAAATCAGGTTTGTATTTGTTAATTGTTTTTAACTAAAATAGTTAAATGAAATTTAAAAAAAAAAAAAATTAAAACAACAATGTCAGCCAGGTCAACATGAGAAGAACTTAAAATATTGGCTTCTGCAGTTAACTTAGTCGACTTCACCTTCATTTTCCTGTTTGTTCATAATCTGGAAAAGAAAAACAAGCTTTTCTAGGTCCCAAATGATTTCTCAATTTGAAACGAATTAGTCCAAAGGAAGAAAATAGTCTTTCTACACCAACAGAAGAAGCTACTACTGTTAAAAGTGAGATCATCACTGCAACAGTCTCTGAATCCAAGTGCTTAAGTGACTTCCACCAGTTCATTGGTGTGACTTTCTTTAAAACATCATCAGCAAACAAATATTTCTTGAATGGTTCACCCTTAGCTCTGAAGTTTATTATAGTTGGCATTTGTCACGTTATTGATTTGAACTGGAACCATATAGAACATGGTTGCAACCAAAGTCCCGTAGTGGCACCAAATCTTGTATACAGGGGGTCAAATGAGGTGTCTAAGACAAGGTTATGGTTTGGTGGTTATGATTATGCTGTCTATATGTGTATATCAATTTTGTAGTTCAAGTTATGAATATGGGCTCTATGCTGTCTGTATTTCAAACTTATCCTGTGCTTCTGGGAAACGTCCCAGACAAGTTGGTGTTAGCTCTGCCTAGCCTGCTTGATGGCCCATTAAGGACCATCAGCGACACAATTGACCCATTGAAAGAAGGCAGATACGCCTTGTGACTCAGCAAAGTGTGCAGGGACTTGCCCATGTGACTCCAGACTCCATTTTGCTGTAATTTTCCACAGTAAGAACAAAGAGGTGTTCTTACACCTGGGAAAGACTATAAAAGGCTGATGCCTCATCTCCATCTGGTCTTCAATCCTGCTTCTTACCTCTGGAGGGATTTTGCTACAAACAGAAGCTCTACACAAAGGACTGATGACCCATCCCAGCGGGGGATGTACTCCAGAGACTTGATTTGAACCTGCAGTTTATTCTATCACTGCTACAAGCCTGAACCAAGAACTTTGCCATTACTGTATGTAATTGATTCCATTTAACCAATTCTAGCTCTCATCTCTATCTTTTTTCCTTTTATGAATAAACCTTTAGATTTTAGATTCTAAAGGATTGGCAACAGCGTGATTTGTGGGTAAGATCTGATTTGTATATTGACCTGGGTCTGGGGCTTGATTCTTTGGGATCGAGAGAACCTTTTTTCTTTTACTGGGGTATTGGTTTTCATAACCATTTGTCCCCATAACGAGTGGCACTGGTGGTGATACTGGGAAACTGGAGTGTCTAAGGGGATTGCTTGTGTGACTTGTGGTTAGCCAGTGGGGTGAGACCAAAGTCCTCTGTGTCTGGCTGGTTTGGTTTGCCTTAGAGGTGGAAAAACCCCAGCCTTGGGCGGTAACTGCCCTGTTTTAAGCAATTTGTCCTGAATTGACACTCTCAGTTGGGTCCCGCCAGAACCAGCATCGTTACAGCATTATGGAGGGATGATTGCTGGATGTCCATGTCATAGCCAACTCCTCTTCTCCAGCAGTTAAGGTCTGACCCTGGTACCAAGTATTGAGAATATTTGCAAGAAAATGAGCTGGAGATAGTGCTTGTCCCATTCATTTTTTAAATGCTTGTAATTTAACTCTGTCATTGCGTATTTCTCTTTTTAAAGATCTCACTCAGTTCCTTCCAAATTTCAACAGCTTCAGCAATAAAACAGCTATTTCTCTGCATTTTGTTCAAGGCTACAGAAATAGGCTTCAGGGTACTCAGCATCTGTTCAACATTTCTCTTAAGCCCAATGTTGAGAACTTTGGCTGTGACAGTGCCAACTATTTTTTCACGATTTTGTTCACAAACTGTCATCAGATTAGGCCAATTATTGATATAGTGCTCAAAACAGTCCACTACTGAGTTCCATCGCACGTCTTGTGGGAGAGTTAGCTTGGTTCCTCTCACTTTTTTCAGAGCAGCTGCTGCAAAGTGGTTGTTACAGAAGTATTTTTCAATTTCAACAACATTAGCCTTTATTTCTGGAACACTGAAGTCTTTGGCTAGGAGGTGCATCAAAAGAGCACTGAAACTCTGTTATTAGCTTGGGATTCTCTTCACTCTCTTCTAAATAATTTCTTCTCATCTTGGATACATTTGCAGCATTGTCTGTGACCAAGCTGCGTACTAGACATTTGAATTTTTTTTCACGGTTTGTTATAGCTTTTACTGCTACTTCTTGTAAGTATTCTGCTGTCTGTGCATTTCCTGATGTATCAATTGTCTCTGTAAGGAAGACATTCCCTTCTTCTGTTGTCACACAAGCACATACTACAGGATCATTGTGGACATTGCTCCACCCATCAAGACTCAGGTTAACAATTTCACCCTCTAGGCCTTTTGCACACTGCTCAATTTCTCTTTTAAATAAAAAAAATCCGATTTTTTTTTTAAATCATTGATTTTTATCCACCCTGTTAACTTGAGTCTGTAAGACCTAGACCAAGAGATGCAAATTTGATACTATTAAAAAAAGTTACCAGTGGAGAAAACTGAAGTCAGATTCTACGCAGAAAGAAATTATGCACGATCTCCACCTAATTAATTACCAGTGGGAGCTGCGATCGGCCGAACCTGCAGACGCGGCAGGTAAACTGGCCCGCGAGCCGCAGGTTACCGATCCCTGGTTTATACCCATCCATGACAGTGCTCCAGTCATGTGAACTGCCCCACCAAGTTTCTGTTATTCCAATCACGTCATAGTTCCTTGATTGTGCCAGGACTTCCAATTCTTCCTGCTTGTTTCCCAGGCTTCTTGCGTTTGTGTACATGCACCTAAGACAAGTAGCCGATTGCCCTACTTTCTCAGTATGAATCAGGAGGCTTCCCCTCTTGTACCCTCCCCCTTGTGTTTCCTCCTGGTATCCCACTCCCCCACTTACCTCTGGACTTAGGTCACCATCCCCTGGCAAACCAAGTTTAAAGCCCTCCTCACTAGGTTAGCAAGCCTGCTTGCGAAGATGCTCTTCCCTCTCTTCGCTAGGTGAATCCCATCTCTTCCTAGCAATCCTTCTTCCTGGAACAGCATCCCATGGTCAAAGAATCCAAAGCCCTCTCTCCGACACCACCTGCATAACCACACATTCACCTCAACAAAGGTCCCTACCCGGGCCTTTTCCTTCAACAGGGAGGATGGACGAGAACACAACTTGCGCCTCAAACTCCTTTATCCTTCTTCCCAGAGCCACATAGTCTGCAGTGATCCGCTCAAGGTCATTCTTGGCAGTATCATTGGTGCCCATGTGGAGAAGTAGGAAGGGGTAGCGGTCCGAGGTCTTGATCAGTCTCGACAAACACTATCACATCCTGGATTCTAGCTCCAGGCAAGCAGCACACTTCGAGTCTCCCGGTCTGGTCGGCAGATGGATGACCCCGTCCCCCTTAGGAGGGAGTCCCTGACCACCACCACCCATCTCCTCCTCGTGGGAGTGGTGGTCATGGAACCCCCATCCCTAGGACAATGCATCCCATGCCTTCCAGCCGATGGGGTCTCCTTCTGATACCTTCCCTCAGAGGGCTCTTCCAAATCCTTCTCCACAGTAGTGCCTGTGCAGAGACCCTGAAAACGGTTTTGCACCGCCATCTGCATTGGGGGTACATAGGTTCTCCTCTTTCTTCCTCTGGAAGTCACATGCTGCCAATATTCTTCCCCGCTCCACACTGCACTCTCTGAATCTTCAGCACGTTTTGCTTCCAGAACCAAACCCTGACTTCTATCCAGAAAAATCTTCATTTTCTCTGATGCAACGCAGGGTAACAAAAATGATTAGGGGTCTGGGGCACATGACTTACAAGAAGAGGCTGAGGGAACTGGGGTTATTTAGTCTGCAGAAGAGAAGAATGAGGGGGGATTTGATAGCAGCCTTCAACTACCTGAGGGGGGGTTCCAAAGAGGATGGAGCTAGGCTGTTCTCAGTGGTGGCAGATGACAGAACAAGAAGCAATGATCTCATGTTGCAGTGGGGGAGGTCTAGGTTGGATATTAGGAAACACTACTTCCCTAGGAGGGTGGTGAAGCACTGGAATAGGTTACCTAGGGAGGTGGTGGAATCTCCATCCTTAGAGGTTTTTAAGGCCCGGCTTGACAAAGCCTCGGCTGGGATGATTTAGTTGGTGTTGGTCCTGCTTTGAGCAGGGGATTGGACTAGATGACCTCCTGAGGTCTCTTCCAACCCTAATATTCTATGACGTTAAGTGAGGAGTTACTGTACTACACCATTAGATTTAGGAAAAGTACACACACAGTCATAAAATTAACGAGTGCAGAAACTCAAATACATAGAACATAATTTTCAATGTAACAAGAGACAATGTTTACACTGTTGTGTATTGTACTGCCTTTTCTCTTTATGCCAGCCATTATATTTTGTGCTGTGTATATTCAACTACCTTAAATCAGATGAGGTAAAATTAAAGTTATTTGACATGCTCCTACCTATCTGATCTCAAGTGGCTTCCCCACTATCCACCTCACTCATACTGAAGAGCTCAAATTACGCTGCAGATTCAAATGTCTTGGTTTCCAAGGCGTTTAAAGTTTCTACAGCAACTATTCAGGAATCTAAAGGCAGGCTAGCGAAAAGAGCCTAACTTCAGCTGAACTGGGAATTTAAATTCAGGTACAATCAAAAAGTGAGTGAACTGAATAAAGTAATAAGCTCAGGACTGAAATCAAGCACAATCCAGAGATAAGAGCACTAAAGCCTTTATATCTACCAAGTTGCAGCTACATTTGTTTCAAAATCTGACGGAGAAAAAAATAAATTTGGTGATAAAATATAAATACAGAAGATAAATGACAGACATTTCTGGGTTTTCATTTGCCAAGCCTTTATTTCAAAAGCAAGGCCTTGTCCTAACTGAATAATATCCACCAGTTTGGTACCAAGTGTTTTGTCGTCTTGCCCTTCATTCCAGGACATCATTTTTTCTGGCTTGTACTACTAGCACCCTTTTCCAATCTTGCACAACTGTACCTGAATGCAATATACACCCACAACAATTAGAGGGTATGGTTTCTGAAACCCAAACTAATCCTCAATTTGGTGACAATTTGCCAATACGAATGCTATCAGCTGAAGGAGGAGGAGGATCCAGTGGAATTTCTTTTCCTCAACTAAAATATATAAGTATTACATATAAAATTGCAGGGAGTATTTCTTCAGGAATGATGGACTTTTACTTGATATGCAACAAGGCCTTCCAAATCCACAGAAAAATCTGAAAACTACTGAACACAGTACAATTTTGCCTGCTTATACACCTGAACATTGACCGGACTGTATTTATAATCTGTAAGGAATTAAATGTGTACAAATTTTATTTAAAGTAAATTAAATCATCTCCTTTGAGAGGAACTGAAATAAACGCAGTTAAGATACTTTGTGAGAACCACTTAACTTTGGCATTATTGTCCCTTTTGCAAACTCAAAACCAAAAAGTACAGAAATGAGGAATAAAGTCATACATACCCTCAAGTCCTTTAGCAAGTCAGTTCTACTAAGTCACCAAGTCAAACACAGACAACCTTAACTCTGCCTTGTGCAGAATGCCAGAACAGCTAGGCTCCGCTCTATAATAAAGATATGCTTAAGAACGCAGAATGAGCCATTCCTAGAAATTGTGGCCTGCTTTCTGTCTTAAGCTCCAAAAGGCTCACAAGCTCCTGTGTATGTAACTTCCAGTGACTGACTGAAAATCAGAAACCCTTGTTCTCAGCTGTATTGGTCTCACAAATCTTCTATTCCCCTTCTCTCCTTAAAGAGCTGTAAGAAGTGAAGTCCAGACAGAAGTACAAATAACTAGTTCACTTAAGACCTCTCTTTTTGCATATACAAGTTTGCATGTCTATCAGTAATTGATATCAAACACCCACTTAGAAAGTCTGCTCTGATGTATTCTATCTTCCCCACACATCTCCCTCAATACACACACACACACACCCCCTCTCCACTTTTAGGGAGTTTAAAGACAAGCTCATGGGCATGCCCACTCATAATGAGTTTTCATCCTATATGTGCAGTGTTCCTATTCAGTCCTCCATAACAGAGCTCTTGGCCCTAGATAATTCAAGTAGCATGAAAAGTTTTTGCATCAACAACCCATGAGTCATGCAAAAACCTTTTTATCTGAAGCAGTTAGCTACAAATTCAACGTTCCAGTCCCAGACTCAGTAATTTCTAGAGCCCAATGAAATTCTTTTTATTTTAATGTTTTGGGGAATTTTGTTGTATGCATCCCTCTCCAGGGGTCAGGTGCTGCCCCCAGAGGATGGGAGGCCCTGCAGAGCAAGCCCACCCCGCACTCACCCTGCAGCAGCAGCTCCTGTCCCACAGGGCTGGCCCCAGCCCCCCCGCTCGGCATTGCAACTTGGCCTGCAGGCCCAGCCATCCCTCCACCCACCCATCATCATGACAGGGCCAAACCTGAACAGCACTGCAAGCCTGCACACCAAATCACAATGCCCAGAGCCAGAGCCAGGCCCAGCCCCATGGTACAGGAGTCACAGGCATCATTTTAATAGCAGTTTTTTACTTTATTTTGTGTTATTTTGCATTTGTGAAAAACACGAACCATTAGTAATTTCCACCTGTTCAGTTCTATGAAAACTCCTCACATGCACAAAGAGACAGTGGGCAAGAGTCACATGCTATTAGCATCTGATCCTGGAGCAGCTGCTCAGAGGCCTGATCTTCCCCTACTCTCAGGACTGCTTTACAAAAGCAGCCACTCGGCTTGTCGTTATCCCCTGACCCGTCTTCTCTAGCTGGCTGGTGCTAATGTCATTCCTTATTCATAGCCCTACACCACCCCGAGAAGCTGGAGAATTTCAAATACTTCTTCACAATCAGCAGTATGTGGCTGTTACTCCTCTCTCCAGACATCTGACAAATTAACTTTTAAAGAGAAGAAGGAAAGGGGGGCTTTGTATTCAACTAATACAGCAGTCCAATAGGATGTCTGCTATGCTGTGACACTATTCATACAGTCTACTCTGCTTTTATTACCATACTGCCTAGGAGCCCCACTCACAGACCAGGATTCCATTGTACTAGGTGCTGTACAAACACTGAACAAAAAGACAGTGCCCACCCCAAGGAGCTTACAATCTAAGTGCAAGACAAGAGATAACAGATGGATACAGACAGATAGTGAGAAAATATTAATAAGCATGATAGGCAGTGGTCTCAACACACTAGCAGCCTAAAAATTGTCAAGTTTTTGGTAAGCATCACAGCAGAGAAGAGTTTTGAGGAGGATAATGAGTTAGGCCCCATCTACACTGGCAAGTTTCTGCGCAGTAAAGCAACTTTCTGCATTGTAACTCCTGAGGTGTACACACTGCCAAGCCACTTAGTATGCAGAAACTGCGCAGTTGTAGCGCTCTTAACAAAAAAAAAAAAAAAAAAAAAAAACCCACACCCTGACAAGAGGTGTAGAGCTTTCTGCGCCGGGGCTACAGCACTGCGTGCCAGTGTAAATACCGTGGCAATTACAGCGCTGCAATTGGACTCCAGGAGGTGTCCCACAATGCCTGTTCTCACCTCTCTGGTCATCGGTTTGCACTTTACTGCCCTACCCTCAGGTGACCAACCATCATCCCCACCCATACATTCCTTTGCAAATTTGAAAGTCCCTTTCCTGTTTGCTCGGTGATGCGTGCAGTGGTCTCAGCGCATCTTTCCAGGTGGCCATGCCTGCTCCACACACCAGGCGATCCCCCGCTTGGAGCAATGCAGAGCTGCTGGACCTCATCAGCATTTGGGGAGAGGAAGCTGTGCAGTCCCAGCTGCGCTCCAGCCATAGGAATTATTATACCTATGGACAGATTTCACGATGCATGATAGAAAGGGGCTATGACTGGGATACATTGCAGTGTTGGGTAAAAGTGAAGGAGCTGCAGAACGCCTACCACAAGGGGCAGGAGGCAAACCACCACTCCGGTGCTGCGCGCACGAGCTGCCGGTTCTACAAAGAGCTGGACGCGATACTCAGTGGCGACCCCACCTCCACTGCGAAGGCCCCTGTGGATACTTCGTTGGCTCACGTGCCAGTTGAGAGTGGAGCAAGCCAGGTGGAGGAAATCTTGGACGAAGAGGAGGCCCCTGGTAAGTGGATCTGATTTTGGGAATTGCTGAAGCGATTTGTTGGGGGCAGGAGGGTAGCAGAAATCAGGCGCGTCTCTCACTGCATGCCTATTCTGAGCAGCAGAACAGGCTGCTGACAGACTCACTCACTTCACGGGAATCTCCCTCAGAAATCTCCAGGAAACTCTCGTGGATATATTGGGCAATCCGCTACGGCAGGTTCCTCGGCAGAGCTGCTTTATTTCTTGCCCCATTAACGGCAACTTTCCCGCACCACTGTGCCGTCACGGGGGGCGGGGGGGAGGAAAGAGAGACCATTGCTGCACACAGGCGAGCTGCATAGGGGCCAGGACGGAAGCCACAAGCTTGGAGAAGACCCTCCCTTGATTCCCTGCTCACCCCCAGCAGCAAGATATCTTCCATAATGATCACATCTTGTGGAAAGTGTGGGGACAGGAATGATTATCAAGCCCCCCCTACAGTGCTGGCTCTCCCCAAAAGCCACGTGCCCAGTGTACAGCAGGGTCCAGGAAGAGTGATTCATCCTGCCCTTGCGGCTACTCACCATTTTGGGGGTCTTGTGGCTCATGTGTTTGCCTGGGGTCAGCCAGTTAGTGACAGGTGTGAGTATACTGGCTGAGTTTTAAAGCACTTAATCAGTGTTGTCTGTGTTGCAAACAATACTGCTTCTGTAAAATGCTGCATTTAAACTTCACAGAGATGACCTTGGGAGGCCAGCCTCCCTTATAGGCAGCAGAACGGCTGCGCAGAATTAGAAAGCAGCTACGAAGAACTAAGGAGGACTTTCTCCATGAGGTTATGATGCACTCCACCGCTGAGAAACAGGAATTGAAGGAGTGGCGGGACAGCGAGAAGAGGGACAAAAGGAGAATGCGGCACACCAGAAAGAAGCCACGGAGCGGCTCTTAAACATTATGGAACGCCAAGTGAACACGCTCCAGGCGATACTAGCTCTTCAAACCGAGCAGCTCCGCGCCTGCCCTCCCCTGCAGCTACTGTCACAAAACTCTTTCCCATGCGCCCCCTCACACTCTCTCTCTCTCACACACACACACACACACACCGCCAACACACTGTTATCAACCTCCTGGCTCCACTCTCTACCGGCAGCATTCCACTCCTCCCTCCTCACAGTCCAGCAGTGTGAACTCCCACTACTCACTGCACTCAACACCCATCCCTCTACAGTTTGGCCCTGTTGAAGTACAGCACCCGCTGCATTGTACTCCAAAGGAGAAGGCTGGGTATGATCCCTGGACATACACAAATCTGTAGCCATTCTGGGACCCCTCCTCCTTTTGATACCTTCCCTTCCACCATCCCTGCTGATGAATTTTTTCGTTTGACTCTCTCTCCTCCAGTTGTTGTCTTTTATTAAAAGAATTGTGTTTGTTTGAAAGCAATCTTTAGTCTATTAAGTGAAAGCAAAAAGAGCACTGCAAAGCAACATACAATTATGTTAAGGCCCCTTCTCGCATCATGTGTGCCAATCACCTCCTTGCATTACAAGCACTGCAATCCCAAGCATAGCAACAAATATTACTGGCTTTCAGCTTCAAATTGCTGCCTCAAGGCACCCTTGATCCTTATGGCACCCCTAGTCTCTGGCTGTCCAAACTCAACCTCCAGGCGCTGATCCTCTGCGGTCCAGCCCTGAGTGAAGCTTTCATTCTTCATTTCACAAATATTATGGAGCGTACAGCACACAGCTATAAGCATAGGAATATTGTCATTGGCCATGTCCAGTTTCCCATACAGGCATCGCCAGCAGGCTTTTAAACGGCCAAACGCACACTCAACAGTTATTCTGCACTTGCTCAGCCTGTTGAACAGCTCCTTGCTGCTGTCAAGTTGCCCCGTGTACGGCTTCATAAGCCACGGCATTAAGGGGTAGGCGGGGTCTCCAATGATCACAATGGGCATTTCAACTTTCCCTACAGTGATCTTCTGGTCCGGGAAGAAAGTCCCTGCTTGCAGCTTCCTGATCAGGCCAGTGTTCCGAAAGATGCGTGCATCGTGCATCTTTCCGGACCAGCCTGCGTTAATGTCCATGAAACGTCCACAGTGATCCACAAGCGCCTGGAGAACCATTGAGAAATACTCCTTGCGATTAATATACTCAGTGGCTAGGTGGTCTGGTGCCAGAATTGGAATGCGCATGCCATCTATCGCCCCTCCACAGTTAGGGAAGCCCATTTGTGCAAAGCCATCCACAATGTCATGCAGGTTGTCCAGAGTCACGGTCTTTCGCAGCAGGATGAGATTAATGGCCCTGCACACTTCCATCAACACGAGTCCAACGGTCGACTTTTCCACTCTGAACTGGTTAGCAACTGATTGGTAGCAGTCTGGAGCAGCCAACTTCCACAGTGCAATCGCCACGGACTTCAACGACAGGGGAGCTCTCATTCTCGTGTCCTTGCGCTGCAGGGCTGGGGCGAGCTCATCACACAGTCCCATTAATGTGGCTTTCTTCATGCGAAAGTTTTGCAGCCACTGCTCGTCATCCCAGATGTGCATCACGATGTGATCCCATCACTCAGTGCTTGTTTCCCGAGCCCAAAAGCAGAGTTCCACTGTGGTCAGCACCTCTGTGAAAGCCACAAGCAATCTCGTGTCATAGCTACTACGCGTGGCGAGATCGCACTTCTCTTGACTTTTTAGTTTAAGGAATAACTCCACTGCCACTTGTGACGTGTTGGGCAGAGCAAGCAGCATACTGGTCAGCAGTTCGGGATCCCAACCTGAAAGAGGCAGGGCGCACAGTACACAAATCGTTGAAAGATGGCGCCAAATGTGGACGGAAGCACGGGGTTTCCTGGGATGCGAAGCAATGCATCATGGGGCATTGGGACTGGACCCAGGATGCCCCGCGACCCCCTCCACCTTCCCACAAGTCTTAGCGGCAAAAGAGAAAGAGGTGCTCTGTGGGATAGCTGCCCAGAGTGCACCGCTCCAAATAGCGCTGCAAGTGCCGCAAGTGTGAACACGCTATTGCGCAGGCAGCCCTCAGTGTAAACACACAACAGCGGTTTTCCTTCTGTGCTCTCTGAGCGGCACTGTAACTTTGCCAGTGTAGACATGCCTTTAGTTTTGCACATGCTTACAGGGAGCTCATCAGAAGCACCAGGGGCAGCATGGAAGAAAGCATCATGGTGCTCGTTTGAAATATTAACAAGTGAGTGATGGAGGTTGGCCTCATGGACTAACTGGAGGCGGAAGTCAACATCTCGGTAATTAATAAGAGATGATACACAGGATGGGAACAGGCTGTAAAGGGCCCTGAAAGTGAAGACAAGTAGCTTATGTTTGATGCAATAAAGAAAGAGCCAGTGGAGAGATGCAAAGAGAGGGGTGAGATGGACAAAGCGCTGGGTTAGAAGAACACTCTGTGCATCATCATTCTGAATGGATATGAGTGGATCAAGACTGCATTCACAAGGCCAGAGAAAAGAATGTTCAGGTAACTGAGATGCAAGATGATGAGAGCCTAGATGAGAATTTTAGCTCTTGGATGGATAGCAAAGGCCAAATCTTAGAGATGCTATGCAGAAAGAATCTCTAAGACTTAGACACAGCTCAGATGTGAGGACCTCCAGAATAGGACACCAACCCCTTTCTTCTCTGGGGTGAGAAAATAAAAGGAATAACCACTACGCCCTGAACTCTAAAGGCACCTCCTCCACCTCTCCAAATTTTAAAAGGGAGTCCACTTCTTGTTTTAACAAAAGTACTTGTGGCACCTTAGAGACTAACAAATTTATTTGAGCATAAGCTTTCATGGGCTAAAACCCACTTCATCGGATGCATAGGTTTTTAGTGGGTTTTAGCCCACGAAAGCTTATGCTCAAATAAATTTGTTAGTCTCTAAGGTGCCACAAGTACTCCTGTTCTTTTTGCGGAAACAGACTAACACGGCTGCTACTCTGAAACTTGTTTTAACAGTAACCCATGAGATGAGTCGCTGAAAAGGTAGAAGGCACTGAGGAACATTGTTCCCAGGTGTCCAGCACAGATGCGCCAGGTACCAAATGATTGGTATCAATAGAGCAACAGTCTGCAGGTTTAGCGGATCCCAAAAGACTCAGTACTGGGGCACCAGAGGGAGCCGCCACTGAACTATTGAGTCCAAGATGAGTCAGTCAAAGTCCAAGATTAAGAAGTCTAAGTAGGCACTGGAGAGGGTGACCTACAACTCTGGAGCAGTGCTCCTTCCTACCCATCAGAAGTTCTTGAAGCCTGAATGGAAGCAGATAATGGAGGCCTCTTGGTCAACACAGCCCAGGAGCTTAGGATGGAATGTCACCTACCCAGGGTGCTCATAGAAAGGGACTGACCACAAGACTGAGGTCTAGCTGTGTCCTTCCGTTCTATGTTCAAGGAGGCTTGCATAGCCACTCCAGAAGAAACATTTTAGGCCGGCTTCTCTAGCTTTTTCAGTCTGCTTAGAGAAGGATCAACATATGGTACATTGCTCAGGAATATGTTTCTCTCCTAAACAACATAGGCACCAAGAGTACCTGACATTAAGTGGCACTGAAACCTCACGCAAGCGGAAAGATTCTAGCCTTAAACCTAGAACCTGACTAAAGTTTTAAAAAATTGCTGCATGCTGCCAATAAGCAACAAGACAAACTACCCACCTACCCGACACCTAACACTTACCTACCACCTAGCTCAGGGTGCAGCACCACCATGTTGCACGATGGACACTTGACAAAATT
The DNA here is from genome assembly GCA_003942145.1 of Platysternon megacephalum. Lineage (NCBI taxonomy): Eukaryota > Metazoa > Chordata > Testudines > Platysternidae > Platysternon > Platysternon megacephalum. Next base: position 2,454,400 of record QXTE01000149.1, on the reverse strand, counting down.
ACTACACTTAGTGACAGACATGGGGGGGAGGGGGGCGTGTTTTTTGAAAAATTACCACAGACATGTTGCTGACCCCTGGTGCAGCAAAGCAGGCAGACACTGCAAGGGTTCTGTCTTGCTGCCACAGGCAGTAAGAAGAAAATGAGGGATGATTTGGTCCACTCTGCTCTCTATGCCCGGGGCAGGAGGGCAAGAACATCCGGGGCTGCACCGATGCCCTTACAAACACTGTTGGCCAAAAGAAGCAGATCTTACACACGAGGCACACGTACACCAAGAGTAAAAATATCCGGACAATCACGCAAAGAAAAACTACCAATTTCTACATTTCTAAGTGAGGTCACTCTTCTTGCTTTTTTTTTTTTTAGTAAAACTGGCTTAAGTCTGCACAGCAATTTAAAGCTTTGTACATTTGCTCTAAAAGAGTCAGGATTTTACTAATGCAGAATAACCTGAAAGTTGAGTGTATCTTAACTGAAATAGAAAGGCGTTTTCTAACCCTATTATCTGTGAAATATTTTCAGTTTACTGCTTGGGTGGGTGGGGGAGGGGAGAAGGAGAAGGAGAAGTAAAGAGAAGAAAGATTATATTCAGTTGTTTCTACAGCAACCCCACCATTTTTAATTTTTAAAGGTTGCCACAACTACTCAGCAACCATAATACTGACCCAGCATCAAAGACCTAGATGCCAAGGCTAACCTTTCAGGGAGCTGTCAGATCACTGTGGAAAGGACACTCAAAATTGCCAAGCTGTGTGGTTTGATGTCACAAATTCATTTGAAGAAGGTGCAAAAAGTTGGACTTAAGAAAACAGATTTCAGGCTTTCCCCACCTCCAAATCAAGAGAGCACTATGTCTTTAATCAGGAAATGAAAAATAATTTTGCAAGATCTCCAAGAGACATGAAAGTATAAAACAAAGTGGTCACATCTGGATACCTGAAGCTCCAGCAATGCAAAAAACATTAACATTCTTAATTACTCTATATTCCTGTGTATTAACCAACTCTCATAAGTGTGCCATCTTTGTGATATGAAACAGAAGTTATTTTAAATACATAATTCTGATACTAACATCTATGCTCCTTATAAGAGCCACACTTGCAGGTCTTAGATGAGCAAATGAGGTCTATTTACGAGTGAGCTGTTTGGGGACCTGCTCTATGATCTGAAGGATGACCAGAGGTTTCTCTCTTCCCTTGCTTTGATTCTTACATGAACGTCCATTCCAGAAGTTCCCTTGAAATTTTGTCAGTTTATACACCAGTATATACAGTAAATTCTACATTACCTGAAACTAAACTTATCTGAAATCAGACTGAACCTCTTTCTTACCTCAACATCAAGTACTTCCACAGTGTTGTCCAACAGTTTTATTTTGATCGGTAGATCCCTCTCATGCATTTTGGCAGGTGTCATTGCCATTGCTGTAGAAAGGTTCTGCTCTGGCTCCAGCGTACTCACTCCAGTATTCTTCTGGACTCCCAAACGAGAACCAGGAGTCTGCAGTATTCTGTACGTTCCTTCTATCTCTCCCATTATTCAGCAACAATGTCCAAATACCTAAAGGGGAATATAGAGAATAATGCCTAAGAAAAAATAGATATTTTTCATTAAATAACATTTCAAAATGAAGATTCTACAAATGGAAAGCATAATTCTACATTAAAAAAAATTATACATGGAGTCATGTACTTATTTGTTCAACTACCAAAATAATCAAATTTCAATATTTAAAAAAATAAAATTGATCAAAATGAGTTTGAAAAAGCCAACTACTGGGGAAGAAAGAAAGAAAAGAAAAAAAAAAAGACAAAAAACAAGCAGTAACAAACCAAACAGTCAATCAGAAATATGGACAGGAAACAGGAAAGTATGGGCAAAGAACATGGGAGCAAGTAGTGAGAAGAAACTTGAACAGGGAATGACTAGCACCAAGTCTAAATTATTCCAACCAGTGCTGGCGGCTAGGAAGTCTCATGATGTAGGCTTCTGCAACAGATAACAGTTCCAAATTATTAGGGAGTCAGCATCCCAACCAGATTAAGTTAAGTATGCAAAAATATTAGTTACTGTTGAAAATGTTGCCGTTCAATTAGCACACCCAATACAAAGTGCTCATCACTAATATTTTGCTTGAAAATATGGCCAGAAGAAGAAAAACTACACTTCAAGTGATGACATGAATCAAAGAAGAAAAAAACTTCAAGTTTGTTGTTTGCACTCTGGCCCAGATCATCAGGACCAGCCACTTTGTGCCCACTGCAATTTGGGGAAAGGGACATGGAAAAGGTGACTTAGCATCACTTTTGGAGATCCTGTGGATTGACAGTCCTGTCACCAAGAAGTAACTTAGACAGTAGTTTTGTGTCTGCTCTAAATTGCACCATCTACAATGGGCCCAAGGGACAGTTTTAGCCACTAGGAATTGTTTAAGCACAAAGGACTAGCCATGCTCCCTTTTCCTCAGCCACATCCTCTGCACTAATGCACATCCTCAGCCACTAATCCTCTGCACTAGTTTCCAATGGGTGTGGGGGTAGCAGATAGCCAGATAAACCAGCCCTACATCACGGCAGGACTCCTCTACACAAAGGGACTCCTCAGCAGGCCACTTGTGCCACTTTAAGTTTGCTTTACACCACCAGAGCAGCACAAAGAAAAAAAACTTAGTGGGGCCAAGTATCCAGCCTGTGCCTTTAAATGGCAGCATCATAAATGGGTACTGCAGGATTCCCCATATAACATGTCATCTTACAAGCCACTGTGAACAATGCTACACTTTTTAGCTGTCTCTTGCAGCGCTGATTTCCTCAATTTCACATAGAACCTGCACAACCTCAACTACACAGAAGCCGTACTTTTAGCTCTCTCCATTCAGCTACCACATAAGAGAACATAAATTGAATGTCGGGCTTAATTTTTAATGTATTTGTTTTGTAATAAACATGTTTTTTCTTTAAAAAAAATCATATCAATTTATTTCTAATGCACTCTTCACTATAGACAGAGTTTGAAAAAAATCTACTTGTCTACATACTCTGGGCAAGTGGGAAGCTTGCACTGTAGAGTAAGGGACATACATTCATACCAAAAAAAAAAGTTTGCATTTAAAAAACAAGTGGTCAGACCTTATGTAAAGACAGCCTTCAAAACATGACACGAATGCAAATTGGTCAACTGTTGTCTTACTGAGCCTGTAGGCAGGCAGCTCCTGTACCTCTCCTGCTCAAAGGTGTGACAAGCAACAAGAATTAAAGGGACAGTGGCCAAAAAAAAAACTAAAAAACCACACCAACACACAGCTGAAATTATTTGCCTACTACTGTTACCTAAAATTACTATCACTAAGATTAGAGAAAAATATGTTTACCCACAGTTTACTTTGTGTGTGTGTGTGCGCATACACACACACCATTTTGTATTTATTTTCACACTATATACTATTTCTATATACTATTTCCCCTGCTTGTATGGTTATTTCCACACAGCAAGAGGAAAAAGAAAAATCTTTAAAATAATAAAGTGTGGTTTTAAAAACCACAAAAATTGGCAGGGGGATTCAGGGGGAAGTGCAACATCTGAAACTATTAACTTTTTTAAAGTGATTGGATTTCAAAATGACATGTCCCTTTAAATTTAAATTAAATTAATGCTCTGATGTTTTCACTACTTCTATTCAGAACCTTGCAGGCAACTGTGAAACTGTCAAGAATCAAGTCAGTTTCATGCTACTACTTGGGAAAGCAATTATTACAAAAAGCAAAATATTACAGCACCCTGACTACATTAGACACTATACAAATGTAGCATTAGACATGGTCCCTACCCTGAAGAGAAAGTTATTAGCAGCAGTAGCAAGCACTTAAGTTATTCTCAGAGGAAAAAGACCCAAACAAGGGAGACTGAGGAAGGAGTAGAGTAGTGGAGACATCTCATCATGCAGCAAAGAGGCTCTGGAGAAGGGGTGGACAGAGGAGACTCCTCCAACAACCTCTAACCTAGCAGAACCCAGAAGGGTCTGAAACAACTACTGAGACAGAAAACTCTTAATTTCTGCCAGCAGTTAGAACTTCAAATTTACAATATGGCTACTAGCCAAAAGCATGCACGCACACGCACGCCCCAGGCAGGATGTGGGATCAGCACTGTGATAAAAATCCACTTCCCAGCAGCTGGTAGCAAGGGAGCTGGACTTCTCACATGGGTGCTGCTTCTGAACACTGATGGGGAAGTAGTCTCTCTTCTCCTACCCCCAAATTTATCATATCTCTCTCTGGATTTGGATGTAAAGCTCTCTAGCTAACATGTATCTGGTACATTTTTCAATATCTAATGATAGTATCTAGGCACAAAATACAAACGTAATACATTTCTCATTACCCATGACTCCTCATTTCAGGTGCTCTGCAACACTCCTTAAATTTAATACATCAGTCTCAGGTTCCTCCTGATGCATGGTGATACATTTCCACAGTCAAGCACAGAATACAGACCCTGGACTTCAGAAAAGCAGACTTTGACTCCCTCGGGGAACTGATGGGCAGGATCCCCTGGGAGAACAACATGAGGGGGAAAGGAGTCCAGGAGAGCTGGCTGTATTTTAAAGAATCCTTATTGAGGTTACAGAAACAAACCATCCCAATGTGTAGAAAGAATAGTAAATATGGCAAGCAACCAGCTTCGCTTAACAGTGAAATACTTGCTGATCTTAAACACAAAAAAGAAGCTTACAAGAAGTGGAAGATTGGACAAATGACTAGGGAGGAGTATAAAAATATTGCTCAGACATGCAGGAGAGAAATCAGGAAGGCCAAATCACACTTGGAGTTGCAGCTAGCAAGGGATCTTAGGAGTAACAAGAAGGGTTTCTACAAGTACATTAGCAACAAGAAGGTGATCAAGGAAAGTGTGGGCCCCTTACTGAATGGGGGAGGCAACCTAGTGACAGAGGATGTGGAAAAAGCTAATGTACTCAATGCTTTTTTTGCCTGTCTTCATGAACAAGGTCAGCTCCCAGACTACTGCACCGGGCAGCACAGTATGGGGAGGAAGTGACCAGCCCTCTGTGGAGAAAGAAGTGGTTCAGGACTATTTAGAAAAGCTGGACGAGCACAAGTCCATGCGGCCGGATGCGCTGCATCCGAGGGTGCTAAAGGAGTTGGCGGATGTGATTGCAGAGCCATTGGCCATTATCTTTGAAAACTCATGGCGATCGGGGGAGGTCCCGGATGACTAGAAAAAGGCTAATGTAGTGCCCATCTTTAAAAAAGGGAAGGAGAAGGATCCAGGGCCAGTCAGCCTCACCTCAGTCCCTGGAAAAATCATGGAGCAGGTCCTCAAGGAATCAATTTTGAAGCACTTAGAGGAGAGGAAAGTGATCAGGAACAGTGAGCATGGATTCACCAAGTCATTCTTGACTAACCTAATTACCTTCTATGATGAGATAACTGGCTCTGTGGATGAGGGGAAAGCACTGGACGTGTTATTCCTTGACTTTAGCAAAGCTTTTGATACGGTCTCCCACAGTATTCTTGCCAGCAAGTTAAAGAAGTATGGGCTGGATGAATGGAATAAAGTGGATAGAAAGCTGGCTAGATCATCGGGCTCAACGGCTCCATATCTAGTTGGCAGCCGGTATCAAGCGGAGTGCCCAAAGGGTCGGTCCTGGGGCCGGTTTTGTTCAATATCTTCATTAATGATCTGGAGGATGGCGTGGACTGCACTCTCAGCAAGCTTGCAGATGACACTAAACTGGGAGGAGTTGTAGATACGCTGGAGGGTAGGGATAGGATACAGAGGGACCTAGATAAATTAGAGGATTGGGCCAAAAGAAATCCGATGAGGTTCAACAAGGACAAGTGCGGAGTCCTGCACTTAGGATGGAAAAATCCCATGCACTGCTACAGACTAGGGACCGAGTGGCTAAGCAGAAGTTCTGCAGAAAAGGACCTAGGGGTTACAGTGGACAAGAAGCTGGATATGAGTCAACAGCCTGTTGACTGTTGCCAAGAAGGCTAACGGCATTTTGGGCTGTATAAGTAGGAGCATTGCCAACAGATCGAGGGACGTGATCATTCCCCTCTATTCAGCATTGGTGAGGTCTCATCTGGATTACTGTGTCCAGTTTTGGGCTCCCCACTACAAGAAGGATGTGGAAAAATTGGAAAGAGTCCAGCGGAGGGCAACAAAAATGATTAGGGGGCTGGAGCACATGACTTATGAGGAGAGGCTGAGGGAACTGGGATTATTTAGTCTACAGAAGAGAAGGGGGAGCGATTTGATAGCTGCTTTCAATTACCTGAAAGGGGGTTCCAAAAAGGATGGATCTAGACTGTTCCCAGTGGTACCAGATGACAGAACAAGGAGTAATGGTCTCAAGTTGCAGTGGGGGAGGTTTAGGTTGGATATTAGGAAAAACTTTTTCACTAGGAGGGTGGTGAAGCACTGGGATGGGTTACCTAGGGAGGTGGTGGAATCTCCTTCCTTAGAGGTTTTTAAGGTCAAGCTTGACCAAGCCCTGGCTGGGATGATTTAGTTGGGGATTGGTCCTGCTTTGAGCAGGGGGATGGACTAGATGACCTCCTGAGGTCCCTTCCAACCCTGATATTCTATGATTCTATAACCTTCCAAATGCCCAGCCCAGGCTTTAAAGAACTCATCCCTAGGTAAGCTCTCAGTCAGTTATAGGGCCCCTTCTAAGCACAGAAGTCTTTGGAGTCACTGATGGAGATATGGTCAGCAAGACACCTAGGCTTTAGTCCATAAAGGACTTTATACATTAGAACTAAGACCCTGAATTGGATTCACAATCTAACATAGCTGCCCGTGAGGCATGCAACGTGCCAGTATGACAATCTGAGTTTCCCCAAAAAGTACCCCCCAGTCTGGAAATGGGCCACAGCTTGTCTTGGCCCCCATTCAGGCAGCATCCCCGACTAGTTATTATCAGGTAATTCACACTTAACTTTGGCCCTCATAACAATTTCAATAGGATCTAAAGATTGCAAGCCATTTTAAGAATCAGAGGGCAGGTGCCTCGATAGGGGGTGAAGTTGCTACCTCAAAGAGTCCCCCTCTCCCTCCCTTACCCATTCCTCTCAAAGTTTACTAGGATAAACCATATGCTTACTTTTATCAGGTAATGACAACCCATTGCCTCTGATGAGAAATATGTACAGCAGTATCATCCGCTAATCGGTAACACTGGAGGTGGTAACATCTCAGAGCCACTCCCAATGAAGACCCTGATAAGAATGGTGAGGAATAAGAGCACATGTGGCTAGCTCATGGGAATGAGTCCTGTTTTAGGGCTTTATTCCTGCAAGCCCCACTCCCCCCATCTGCATTATTTCTGCCAACAAAATTCATTTTAATACAGCCAACTGCAACGTAATACACACCAGAACAAAGAACATGGGCTATGCCTGTAGAATAGGAGTGTCTTGGAAAGCAGGGAGTCAGAAAAGGATTTCGGAATCATGGATAACAACTTCAAAAATGAGTTCTCAGTGCAATGCTGTGGTAAAAGGACTAATGCAATAACCAGATATATATCAAGGGGAATATCAAGTAGAACTAGGGAAGTGAGCTTGCCTATGCACAAAGCATTTGTAAGACTGCTACTAGAATCCTGCATCCAATTCTGTGCCCACACTACAAGAAGCACGTGGAAATACTGGAGAAAGTTCAAAGAAGGGCCACAAAAATGATCATAGGGCTGAAAAACAAACCTTAAAATATGATGCTTAAGGAGCTCACTCTATTCAGCTTTGGAGAGACAGTTGAGATGTGACTTGATCGCTGTGTATAGGTAATCACATGTGGAAAAGATATCTGATGAAGGGCTTTTCAATCTCCTAGACAAAGGCATAACAAGAGCCAATGGCTGGAAGCTGAAGTTATACACACTCAACCTTGATATAAGAGAGTTTCCTAGCAGTGAGCGGGATTAAATTTTGGAACACACACCTCACAAAGGGAGGTACTGGACTCACCATTGCTTGGAGCCTTTAAAACAAGATTAAATATCTTTCAAGAAGATGTGCTTTAATCCAGCTTCTGGGGAAAATTCTATCGCCTGTCGGTGCAAGAGGTCAGGCTGGAGGGTTGTGGTGGTACCTTCTGGCCTTGGAGTCTATGAATCCCCCTGTTCATTCCCTCCTTTCATGAGCCACAGAGAGAACAGGTAGCTCTGCATCACTCTCAGCATACGCGTAACACTTGCAGCTCCACTTTAAGACAATGATTATAACCAAATTTCGTACTTCTGGGTTTCAGTCAGTTGCCTCCAGGAGTCAAGAAGGAATTTTTTCTCTGATGCACAATTGGCCAGATATATTCTGGGATTTATTTTATTTTTTTCCACCTTCCACTGAGGTATCAGGCATTGACCACTGCTGAACATGGGACACCGGAGAGGGTGGATCATGTTCTGAGGTGGTATAAAGAATATTCTCTTAAATGCTTAACTGGTGTCTCGCTCACACATGCTCAGGGTTCAACTGATTTACAGATTTACGGTTATGAAGGAGTTTTCCCTCAGGTCAGATTGGCAGGGACCTTGAAAAGTTTGTCACCTTCCTCCCCAGCATGGATCACCAGCTAGGATCATTGGGTCACATCCCATCTAATCAATTTCCTGACACTGCAGGGGCCCCCGGCACTGACAGCATCTCAGTCTCTCCCGTTTTCTGCCTATGGCACACAACAATTCAGTCTTCTGAGGAGTGAAATCTGGACTCAACACAGGAGTAACCAGGTGAAACTGAATGGCCTGTGATATACAGGAGGTCATACTAGATCATCTAATGCTCCCTTCTAGACTTAAACTGCATGTAATCGATTAAACCTTTCCCTGTGGTTGCCATGAAGTTGCCTATGGTTCCCCTCTATTTTACCTTTTTTCTCCCCTTTCGCTAATCTGTCCTCTCTACTGCTACCAACATTTAAAGTGGGGATTCCAGTACAACAATCGAATAAGTGATCAGTTATTAGGAAAGACACCAATATTTAACTTTAAAAACTATCAGTTAAGTGTTAAACTCATAATAAGTTACAAATTTGATATGTAGAAACACACTTTGCAGTAAGATGGTCAGCAGTAGCAGTAAACTCTGAAATACCATTTTCAATTAGATGTTTAGATAATGCTGTAAAGCAGGGGTAGGCAACCTATGGCACGTGTGCAAAAGGTGACACGCGAGCTGATTTTCAGTGGCATTCACACTGCCCGGGCCCTGGCCACCAGTCCGGGGGGCTCTGCATTTTAATTTAATTTAATTTTAAATGAGCCTTCTTAAACATTTTAAAAACCTTATTTACTTTACATACAACAATAGTTTAGTTATATATTATAGACTTATAGAAAGAGACCTTCTAAAAACGTTAAAATGTATTACTGGCACGCGAAACCTTAAATTATAGTGAATAATGAAGACTCGGCACACCACTTCTGAAAGGTTGCCGACCCCTGCTGTAAAGCATTCAGATACCATAGTGATAAGCACAGTATGAGTACAATACTTGGAAAACAAAATTTAAAATTTTACCTGGAAACAGATTTCCAGCTATACATAGTGACAAGTACTTCTGATTTTTTTTTTTAATTGCTGGACTCAAAATAAAACGTTACTTTTTTTTTTAAACCAAGGATTTAAAATCTAAGGCAGTTTTTAAAATAAGAACAAACTTGCAATCTGCCTTTAATTTTTATATTTAATTCAGAATGTAAACTTCCAATTTTGAGCCACTACATTATTAAACCATAACATTTTTTTTGTAGCTAAGAAATTTAAAGCTATTATAAAAACATTACAACTGCAAAATAGTTTAAATGTACAAACAAACAAAAAAACAAAACAAAAACCCTCCTTGCAGTATATTAAAGGAACCTGTGGTGAATTTTCAAGCATAATTCCTGAAAAACATGTTACAAAGTGCCTTGCATCTCCCAGTTGGTTCATTTGGAACACACAGAACATTTCCCACAAAGTCAGTATGAAAACGTCACTATGATTTTGATACACATGGGCAGGAACTTTTTGAAGAATGTTCCATATTGCAATTTATTTTAAAATACTGTTTGGCAAGAAAATAAGCTACTATAAAAGACAGCTTAATTCTCTGGCACATTCACATCTTGCTCTTTCAAACAGACTATCAATATTTCTTCATTTTCTATCTTACAGTGCAGAATAATGTCATCATTGCGCACTTTAAACAACTGTGACCCTTCTCTCCATAGGAGCCTCCAGAAGTTCAGTGGTAGGCAAAGCAATTACATTTATATAATGCCCCTCATGCACAAGGATTGCAGAACACGTTGCAAACTTTTTTTATAAACAGACCATGTATATTAAACTTAAGAAACAAGATACTGTACCAGAATTACAGTAATGAGTATATAGAGGTGCCAATGTAATGATTTATGTTAAAAAAAGGCTGAAGTTTTGTACACAAGGGCTGCCACTACTTTTAACTGGCTGACAGCTTAACCCTAAAAGCCAGTTAGAAGTGTTTAGAGTAGGGATGTAAATATCCTTTAAAATGTTAACCATTTAAACAATTAAAATTATATTGTTTAACCAGTTAACAGACTTAAGGGAGAGGGGCTGTGGCCGTGCCAGGGGTGGCTGGCCAGGGGGTTAATGGTTAGGGCAGGTTAACAGTAAAACTAATCCTTACCGGTTAACCATTTAATATTTTACATCCCTAATTTAGAATGTAATAAAAGAAGTTTCTATAACAATGAAATGCACTCAACTTTTGTGTTGTGTGTGGGGTTGTTGTTTTTTGGCGGGGGGAGGGGGTTGTGTATATGTTTTAAAGTTTCAAAAACTAGTCAGAGAGCAAGTGAACATTTCCACAGGACATATCCCCAAGGAGCTGGCACCAGCTAGTGTTAGCTGCCCACCCATGATCAGGGAAGATGGACATTGGCTGCTGAAAGTTAGGGTGACCAGGAAACTGAGATGCTGCCACTGTCACGGGTACGGAGAGCTTGTTTATGAACATGTCCCTGGCTCTCCCCACCCCCACCCAGCTTGTGGGCCGTAACTACAGGACAGATGAGAGGAGCACCTTTCTCCACGCACAGAGGGCACCATCTGTTCCGGCACACCCTCGGCTTGCTGGCTCTCCCTGTCCCAGGGGGGAAAAGAAAGGGGCACCGCGGGCAAGGAAAGCAGCTGCAGGGCCGGTTCCCGTGCGGCCCCCCGGGAGCGCAGGGGCTGTCACGGTGGGCAGAGTCCCCAAGCGCTACTCGACCCGTAGGGACCACCCCTCGGGCTCCGGAACAGAGGCTCGCTCTCGGCCCCTGTGGCCCTATGAGCCCCACATCCCCCCTCGGCTGCGGGAGCAAGAGAAACCAGCTCACCCCACCCCCGGAAGGGCCGAAGAGAGGGACGAGCAGCCCGGCTGTTAGGCACAGACCCGCGTGGCTCCTGCTCAGGGCCGGAGCCCCGCCGGGTCTCCGAGCTCAGTCGCCCCGGGCGAGCGGCGGCTTCCCCGCCCCGCCGCGTCCCAGCGCTCCCCGACCCCAACCCCCACTGTCTGCACAGCCCCCCGAAACCTACCTCACACGCCGCCGTTTCGAACCGTCCGCACCGGCTCGCGTGCCCGCCCTGGATCCCGGTCCTTGCTCTCGCGCACTCGCCCCTCAGGCAGCCATCATGAGCCCAGCCGCAGTCCCAGCGGACCCAGCCCTAATTGGCCAGCACCGACCCCGAGATCTGGTGGGACAGGGCGGAGCCACACCCGCGCTTCCCACAAGTTGGGAGGCCGGAACTTGCCAATTGGCCCTTCAGAAGCCCACGTAGGCGGGGCCGAGCACAGCGGACAGCCAAGGGCTCCTGGCGAGAACCCGTGGCTAGAGCACAGGCCGGGGGCAGCAGGAGGTGCAGGTTTTACTCCAGGCCCTGGCTGCCATCCTCCTTCTGTGACGGGGGAATAGTTAGAGTCCAGCTGTGTAGGGACAGTTAATGGGATAGCTGAGCAAGCAATGAGATTAATGCCAGGCTAGGTACCACACCTACTAGCCTGCCCATTTCACTCCTAGTTTGTGTGGTGCTGGCCCCACACAAGCTACAGAAAAGGGACTGTGTGGCCACGGCCTTGCTGCAGTGCCATGGAGCTGGGCCTTACAACCCAGCAACAGCAGGCAAAGCAGTGATGTTTAAACCTCAGTGCCCCTTTAGAAGATGTAGCCACTCTTAGCTACCTACCACAGTCTGCCTTTCTTCTGGTTGCCCTGGTTCCCTCTCCCTCTAGAAATAAACACAGAATTTGTTAAAGTTAAAACAAAAGTTAAGCGTGTGAATCCAAGCTGTATGTTTGGCTTCTATAAGCCTGCTCTATCTGTTCAATCCCACTTTCTTAAGTGCAGTGATAGTTATACCACTGAAGCTCTTAAGATTTCACAGTCCGCTTTAAATAGACACGTTTATGCAACACCCATTGACATGTTTGTGTCTTTGTCAAATTACAAATATGCCTTAACCACCAAGCCTACAATCTGATCCACATGCACAGACCCTTCCATGCACACAGAGTAAGATTTAAGTTAATAGGGCTTTATGTGGACACTGGAGTCTGGCCCCGTGAATAAGACAGCAGGTTCAGGGCCTTACAGATCTCACACCCTAAGAACCAATCTAATGCCACTCAAAAGGATGGAGGTATGGCATACTCGTTGATACATAAGCAAAAAAGATATTCCTGATAATGAAAGAGTATCTAGAACACCTATTCCAGTATGGAGGACTATTTTTTCTCCTAGGTGGCTCCATTTAATGCATTTCCCTATCGCTTTCAAATATGCATAAGCAGTGTCTACTTTTCCAGGGTGAGGGCTTAAAGCTGCTTTTAAAAATGTTTAGCCTTTCCTACCAATATTAAAAGGCAGTTGGCTTGCTGGGAAGGGTGTAGCCCAGGGGTCAGCAACCTTTCAGAAGTGGTGTGCCGAGTCTTCATTTATTCACTTTAATGTAAGGTTTCGTGTGCTGGTAATACATTTTAACGTTTTTTAGAAGGTCTCTCTCTATAAGTCTATATATAATATAACTAAACTACTGTTGTATGTAAAGTAAACAAGGTTTTCAAAATGTTTAAGAAGCTTCATTTAAAATTAAATTAAAATGCTGATCTTAAGCCGCCGGCCTGCTCAGCCCGCTGCCAGCCTGGGGTTCCGTTCACCTAGGCCAGCAGTGGGCTGAGCGGGGCCGGCGGCTGGGACCCCAGCTGGCAAGGGGCCGGCAGCCAGAACCCCAGACTGGCAGCAGGCTGAGCGGGTCCAGGGTCCGGGACCCCAGACCGGCGGCGAGCTGAGCGGGGCCGGCACCCCAGACCAGCAGCGGGCGGAGCGGCTCAGCCCGCTGCCGGTCTGGGGTTCCATCCGCTGGCTCCTTCCAGCCAGGGTCCTGGCTGCCGGCCCCGCTCAGCCCACTGCCAGTCTGGAGTTCTGGCTGCCGGCCCCTTGCCAGCTGGGGTCCCAGCCGCCGGCCCCGCTCAGCCCGCTGCCAATCTGGTGCTCAGGGTGGGGGGTGGGAAGTGCAGGAGTCAGGGCAGGGGCTGTGGAGGGGCTGGGTATGTGTGGAGGGTGCAGGAGTCAGGGCAGAGGGCTGGGGGCATGTGAGGGGGTGCAGGAGTCGGCATGGGGTGTGGGGGGACGGGGTATGTGTGGAGGGTGCAGAAATCAGGGATGGGGTCGTGGAGGGGGATGCAGGGGGCTGGAGTGCAAGGGGGTGCAGTGGTCAGGGCAGAGGGCTGGGGGGGTGGGCTGGGATCAAGGGGTGCTCCCAGCCCCCTGCCCCCTGAGCGGCTCATGGCAGGGGGCTGGAGGGATACACCCCACTCCTACCCTCCTTCCCCCTGCCTCTTCTCCGCCTCCTTACCGGTCTGAGCAGCGAGGGCGCTGGGGCTGCTCTTCTCCCCTCCCTCGCAAGGGCCATCGGCGGCAGAGAGGGAGAGGAGGCGGGGCTCGATGCAGCACGCTGGGGGAAGAGGCGGGGGAGGGGGAAGCTTGGCTGCCGGCGGAGCCTGCCCTACAGCAGCAGTCGGCAGAACCAAGCTTGCTTCTGCCCCTGCCCCCGCCAGAGAGAGCGGTAGGCGGGAGGCGGAGAAGAGCGGGCTGGGTCAGGCAGGATTTTTAATGGCATGCTGCTGCCTGCCGGGGTCCGGCTCAGCCCGCTGCCGGGGTTCGGCAGTGGGCTGAGCGGGACCCCAGCAGGCAGCAGCGTGCCATTAAAAATCGGCTCGCGTGCCGTCTTTGGCACGCATGCCATAGGTTGCCGACCCCTGGTGTAGCCTATTAGGGGAAAAAAATAGTTCAAATGCAATGTAGATGAAGAGGAAACCCACAGGAGCTGAGGAATCCAAGAAACTGACAATCCTATTTGCAAAGATATACCATGGTCTGTGGGGTTATTATTCAAATATCCAATAGATCCTAGATTCAGCCAGTAAACAAAAATCCTGAAATACGTGTTTTGCTTCGAACAAAACATAACATTAAAAGTTGTGCGTGTTATTCAGGTTTTTGTTTCAAAAGGTGAATACTACAATTTGGGACCTTGGTGCTGCGATGGAGCCTTGTTGATTTCAAACTCCACCCCTTGGTGCCCCATGAGGGGTCAGGGCCTTATTCCTTCAGACAGTGGCCAGCAACAAAAACTTCACCCACCCTTCGCCTAATAGTATTTTTCTATATGATAGGGTGATCTAACCAGGTTCTACCCTTAACCAGGAAGTAAAGGTAATAGGAATAAGAGAAACAAGTGGGGGTTAAAGACAAAGGAAATGCTGAGAATAACCTTGCATTGTCTCCCGGAGATCCGCTGTAGTTCCCAGTTATAGAAATAGAAAACCCACACATGCAATGTAAGATTTGTTTAATGTAAACCATGTACCAAACAAAATAGACATCACGGCTCCTTTGGCCTGGAGAATCTTCAGTGATCTCCCCATCATCGGTCCAATAAAAGGAAAACCACAAATTGTATTTGACAGTTCCTAAGCAGAAATCCCTGCACCACTGCCATCTCCCAGAAAATCTAGCCCAAAACAAGAGATACACATCATTAATGCTTCCATACACAACTCGAATTGAACTGAGAAATCACCTTCTTCGAGTGGCCTCTGTATATTCCTGCTCATGGGATGCGGCCACCAGGAGCAGCTTAGACAGTAGCAGTTTAACTAGCAGGGGGCCGCTGGAACATTCACACACTCCTTCCATCCCTCCCCTCAGCGTTCGTGAACATTCTGAGGGTGAAGTACTCCAGTCACCTCAGTTCCTTCCTACTGTGTCTAGTTGACTGTTCAGGAACTGCTCCATTATGCTTCAGCTGGATCCTTTTCTTCAGTGCCTTTTAGACT
The DNA here is from genome assembly GCA_003942145.1 of Platysternon megacephalum. NCBI lineage: Eukaryota > Metazoa > Chordata > Testudines > Platysternidae > Platysternon > Platysternon megacephalum. The sequence goes on along the minus strand of QXTE01000149.1, from coordinate 2,439,026 downwards.
GGGAAAGTTTTAAGACGTAGTTTACACTAAGAACAAAAAAATTATCAAAATAGCTTAGCTTAGGTTTTTAGATATAGTTCGATACCATCATCTTTGATTCCAGGAATGTGGATCCAAAGATCAAGCAGCTAGAATTTAAGAGACATGACTCACCCCCTTTGGTTTTCCCAGCATCCAATGCACACACAAGATGCTTAGCATGTTTTGGAAAAGTAAACTCCATCAAGTTGTTTGACATGGTCACTTTTCATTCAGAAGGTTTGTAAAGAGAGGCAGACCAGGCTACAAGCAATAGTGCTGAAGGAAGCACTGGGAGCTAAGCCAGATAGATCCAACATTCTTAAAGGATCCAAGGGATTACTCCAAGAAAACTGACTCCAAACAAGGATCTGAAATTTGTGGATTGCATGCCTAAGAGCCGACACTCCTCAATGCATAGGTGCTGGAACTAGGAGTGCTGGGGTGCTTCTGTACCCCCTGGCTTGAAGTTGTTTAATCATATACATGGTTTGCAGTTTGGTTCAATGGCTTTCAGTACCCCCACTATACAAATTGTTCCAGCCTCAATGGTGCTGGCCTTTGTATCCAGAGCCAATCCACAAGGCAGGTGACATTGGATCCATATGTTCCTGATCCAGCCAAGGAACAGATGATCAAAAGAGGCAGAAAGCATTCCTTAGATATATCACATCTGGTTGTTCCAGATCCATGTCCTTCAGATCTAAAGATTAGACAAAGGACAGTTTGCATTCTAAAAAAGAAGCTTTGTCTTTTGTTTTGAGCACCAGTTCTGAACTTTCACACCACAGATAAGTGATTTGGATGCATATCCTTCTCAAAGCTCACTTCCAGCTTTCTTACACAAAGATGCTTTATGGGAGATAGAATCAGTTCCAGTCATACATAAGGACAGTTCTCCCTTAGAGGAGAGAAGATGCATGGCTGATATTCACAGTTCTCCAATTCCTCTTCAACCTAAGACTCATTTTGGTTCTCCGAGCAAAGCACTCATCTTTCTTGGAATTACAACCTAGACCTCTGCTATCTTGCTTACCATTGGGAACAGAACAGAGATCCAATCTGCAAATCAGACTTGGATCAGGAACAGGTTCCACAGCATAAAGAAAGACTGCCTATTAGGAGAGAATATGAGGATCCCCATCAGTAACAATTTTACCACCCAAATCCAACCACAGAATTCTGGCCAGAAGTGTAAGTTCCACTGTGGATAAGACAGCCATATTGGCTCTCTCCAGGACACTTCCATGAACCTCAATTTTATGCAAGAAATTCTTCTTCTCTTGCCAGTGCCAAGGAAGAGTGTTTTCATCTGGACTATAAATACGTCCTCAGATTTGATGCAATGCTTAAGTGTTGCAACCTAGTCTCTTTACTTCCTTTCCTTACCCCTTTTGAAGACTGACTGTCCCAATTTTACAAATGGTAAGCAATAGCTTCAGATAGATGGCTCAAAACCCTACCTCCTTCCAACTCCCCACTTCCCATTTCAGGGATCCCTTTCACTAGAGACTGAGGTTCTCTCCTTGCTACAAATAGGCACTATAGAGGATCTACCCAATATACTCAAGGGAAAAGGGTTCTACTCAAGGCACTTTCTAATCCTAATAAAGGATGGGGGTCTCTGTCCAACACCACAACTCAGCTTGCTCAGAGCGAGGCTCAACTTCAACGTAAAGGTGGAGAAGAAAGCGCTATAGATGGCAAATCAGAGACAGCAGCCGAAAATATTCAATGAGACAATCCTAAAAGTGAACATTTCCAAGGAAGACTGGAGTCTCATAGATAACTACGATGAGGACTATAAAAACTTCGCTGATAAGTTGAGGCAATGCGAGAAATTAGCTGAAAAAGAAAGACTGAAAAGAGCGAAGGGAAGAATCTCAAAGGAAACAAGGAACTTGCTAGAGAAGCAGAGGAATATAAAGGAAAATGATAGTGACAAACTCGAGTGCTCCGTCCTCTGCAAGCTGATAAGAAGACGACTAAAGGAGGACTTTGAGAAGTACTGAAATTAAAGGCTCTTAAAGATGGCTGAAGATCGCAGAAACCTAAAAAAATGCAAACAGGAACTGATGTTGTACAGGTCGACAATAACGGTGCTGAAGAAAAAGGACGGAAAAGCAATAATTGACAGAACAGGAATGGAAGTGGTATGTAAAGATTTCTACACCGAACTGTTCACATCTCAAATAAATGTCCCACTACCAACACTTCAACAGACCAATGAGCATGTACTCCAGGTCCTTGGCAGCAAAATTAGACATGCAATTTGCCAAATGAAGGAAGGAAAAGCTCCAGGAAAAGATGGACTGACAACCGAAATGATAAGAGCTGGAGGCCATGACCTCTGGAAAACCCTTGCTCAGAGGTTTAGCTGTTAGTTGGAAATGCAGAAGATACTATCCAGCTGGAAGGAGTTCAACGTCCAATATGACTGCTCTCACATGTTTACAAGAACATGTGACAGAACAAGAAGCAATGGTCTCAAGTTGCAGTGCGGGAGGTCTAGGTTGGATATTAGGAAACACTATTTCACTAGGAGGGTGGTGAAGTACTGGAATGGGTTACCTAGGGAGGGGGTGGAATCTCCATCCTTAGAGGTTTATAAGGCCCAGCTTAACAAAGCCTTGGCTGGGATGATTTAGTTGGTGTTGGTCCTGCTTTGAGTAGGGGATTGGACTAGATGACCTCCTGAGGTCTCTTCCAACCCTAATATTCTATGATTCTACAAGCTATTGACCAAAATAATAACAAACCAACTCTTACAGAGTCTGGATGAGCAGCAGCCGAAAGAACAGACAGGTTTTTGAAGGAATTTCAGCACATTGGACCATATCTTCACTATAAACCAGCTATTTGAGCGCTCAAGGGAATACAAATTCCCTTTATAGATTGCCTTCATCAACTATGAAAAAGCGTTCGACAGAGTAGAGATCAATGCAGTGCTGACAGCTCTTGCAGAGCAAGGTATCAACACAAACTACATCAAACTACTAAAAGAAGCAAACTCTGTTCGACACTCCCTTTTGCATTCCAGTCAAAAAAGGTGTGAAGCAAGGAGATAGTTCACCGAAACTCTTCACAGCCTGCCTCAAAATGGTAATGAGGTGGATGAACTGGAAGGGCGGAATCAGCGTTAATGGAGAGCAGTTAAACCACCTCAGATTCACGAACAATATCGTGTTGATTGCCGAAAACACTATCAAACTACAGAAAATGCTGTGAGAACTTGACACAAAAAGCAGCCAAGTCGGACTGAAAATGAACCACTCTAAAACAAAATTTATGCGGTCTGATGCCTTGCCGAAAGCCCAAATAATAGTCAAGGGAGAACAAATAGAAGAAGTTGAACAATACGTCTATTTGGGCCAAGAAATTAACATGCGCCATGATCAGGAAAGCGAACTCTCGCGAAGAAAGAAAGCTGGTTGGTGCACATTCAATTCTATCAAGGATGTCTTCCAAGGAAAAATCAACAAGGCAACATGTGCCAACCTCTTTAACTCAACAGTGCTGCCGGCAATGTTGTACAGCAGTGAAACATAGGCGCTGAAAAAGATAGAGGAGCAACAACTGTCTGTCACGGAGAGGGTGATGGAAAGAAGAATTCTGGGGATTTCAATCCATGACTGAGTCCCCAATGAAGTGATCAGACAGCAGAGTGGAGTGCAGGATGTCATTGTTGAAAGCAGGTACAGTAAAATGCAATGGGCCGGGCATATAGCTAGGCTCACTGACAATCGATGGACTACAGCTGTCGCCGAGTGGTACCCACGGGAACTAAAACGACCAATCAGCCGACTTCCAAAGAGATGGGAAGATTTTATTGCAAAAAGGCATGGCCACACATGGAGAAGGAAGGCCAGGATAAGAGAAGAATGGAAGATGTGTTGTGATTGGCGCAAACTATATGAGGGCTTGTCATAAATATAAAGGGAAGGGTAACAACCCTTATGTATGCAGTAACATAAAATCCCTCTGTAGCGGGGTGGTCACCCCGCTGCGGCCCTAAAGGGGTTAAAACAGCCCTGGGAGAGGGCTGCCCTGGGGACCCAATAGTAAAAGCAGCCCTGGAGAGGGCTGTGGCTGGGAAAAGGAGTGAAAGCACCTGAGTAGCTGACCACAGGTATGGCCAGCTCAATTAGGGCTCAGCTGGCCCTGATAAGAGGGCTGGGGGCCAGGAGCTGAAGGAGTCTCTCTCCATCCCTGGAGGGAGAGGGCCTAGCTGCTGGGGAACATACGGTACCTGAAACTGGAGCACTGCTGGGGAATAGGGCAAGGGAGCTGGGGAGTTCCAGCCTGGTAAACCCCCAGGCTGCAGGCCTTGGTGAAGGCCTACACAGGTACTGGGGTTGCAGAGGTGCAGCCCGGGGTTAGGCAGAGGCAGCTGGTCCAACCTCCTTGCCGATGATGAGTGGCCATGACAGACTGCAGTCTGCCCCAGTGAATGGGGGCTAGATGGTGACTGGCAGTAGCCACTGAGGTGAGGTGGGTTTAGAGGGTTGGGGGTTCCCCTGGGAGGGGAGACCCAAAGTGAGGGGGTACTGCTGGAGCAGAACCCCGAGGTAAAGGGCACTGGGGTCCGGGAGGGACACGGGGCCTGAGTCAGGCGAGCCACCAGCCTGCAGAGGGCACTCTGGGCTGGAAGTGAGCTAATTCCAAGGATAACCAGCAGGAGGAACCGCACTGGTGAGTCATCACTTCGCTACACCCTCCTGGCCAGAGGTACAGAATCCCCTTACCTGTAAAGGTTTGATCAGTTCAATTAACCTAATTGGCACCTGACCAAAAGGACCAATGGGAAAAGAAGATACTTTCAAATCTGGGGTGGGTGGGAGGGTTTGTTTGTGCTCTCTTTGTTTGGTTCCCTCTCGGACAGAGAGAGAGAGACCAGGGCAGGAAAAAACATCTCCTAAAAACATACCTGAAATGAGCATCTAAGATTACAAAAATTGTAAGTAAAGCAAGGAAATGCATTAGATTATCTTTTGTTTTAGCTTGTGAATTTTCCCTATGCTAATAGGGAGGTTTATTCCTGTTTTTTGTAACGGTGAAGTTGAGTCCAGAGGGGAGTCCTCTGTGTTTTAAATCTTTTATTACCCTGTAAAGTTACCTTCCATCCTGATTTTTCAGGTGTGATTCTTTTACTTTTTTCTTTATAATAAAGTTCTTCTTTTAAGAACCTGATTGATTTTTAGTGTCCTGAAAACCAAAGGGTTTGGTCTGTGCTCACTTTGTTAACCTATTGGTTGATATATTATTCTCAAGCCTCCCCAGGAAAGGGGGTGAAGGGGCTTGGGGGGATATTTGGGAGGGATAAGGCTCCAAGTGGCCCCTCCCTGAATGTTTGTTTAAATCACTTGGTGGTGGCAGCAATACCGTCCAAGGACAAGGAAAGGAATTTGTGCCTTGGGGAAGTTTTTAACCTAAAATGGTGGAATATAAGATTAGGGGGTCTTTCATGTGGGTCCCCACATCTGTACCTCAGAGTTCAGATTGGGGAGGGAACCCTGACAGGGCTGAAGGACCAATCGATCAAGGTGATCAGGATCGATCAAGGTGATCAAGGTGTTATGCACAATGACTCCAAGATCTCTGTCTTGAGTGGTAACAGCTAATTTAGACCCCATCATTTTGTATGTATACTTGAGATTAGGTTTTCCCAATGTGCATTACTTTGCATTTATCAACATTTAATGTGATCTGCCATTTTGTCGTCAAGTCACACAGTTTTGTAAGATCCCTTTGTAACTATGGAATCAGCATTGGACTTAACTCTCCCAAATAATTTTGTATTGTCTGCAAATTTTGGCACTTGTTCACTCTCTTTTCCAGATAGATAATGTATATGTTGAACAGCACAGGTCCAGTACAGGTTCTTGGGGGACCCTGCTATTTACCTCTCATCATTCTGAAAACTGATCCTTTATTCCTCCACTTTGTTTCCTATATTTTAACCAGTTACTGATCCATGAGAAGACCTTCTCTCTTATCCCATGACTTTTTAGTTTGCTTGAGAGCCTTTGTGAGGGACCTTGTCAAAGGCTTTTTAAAAGTCCAAGTACACTATATTATGCACTGGATCACCCTTTTCCACATGCTCATTGACTCCATCAGAGAATTCTCAGAGATTGGTGAGGCATGATTTCCATTTACAAAAGCCATGTTGACTCTTTCAACATATGGTGTTTTACCTCTGTCTTATAATTTTGTTCTTTATTACAGTTTCAATCAATTTGCCTGGTACTGAAGTTAGGTTTACTGGCCTGTAATTGCCAGGATTGCCCCTGGAGCCTTTTTTTTTTAAAATAGGCCTTACATTAGCTACCCTCCAGTCATCTGGTACAGAGGCTGATTTAAACAATAGGTTACATTCCATAGCTGTTAGTTCTGCAACTTCATACTTCAGTTCCTTGAGAACTCTTGGGCAAATACCATCTGGTCCTGGTGACTTATTACTGTTTAATTTATCAATTTGTTCCAAAACCCAGCTATATTGGCACCTCAATCTGGGACAGTTCCTCAGATTTGTCACCTAAAAAGCATGACTCAGGTGTGAGGATATCCCCTACATCCTCTGCAGTGAAGACTGATGCAAATAATTCATGTAGCTTCTCTGCAACAGGAGTTGCAGCAGAAAAGGAAGCCATGTAAGCACCATACGGACATCCATTACAGAAAAGAATGCACAGTTGGAGATCCTGGAGGCTCATGCTAGTCCACCAGGCAATAGCTTATCACAGTTGGAGCTCCGGGATTTGGGTCTTAGCTGGTGGGTCAAGTCGTCATCTTCTTGATTATCTGCCAAACTCCCTGGGGCTGGTGAGAATCAACTGGTTCACAAGTGGGATCTGGGAAAGAACTGAGGTGGCTGGAACACCACTCCTGTTTATATCCTGTTCATGAACGCTAAAGAGAGAAGTATGTGAGCACTCCAATGGGCTCTGCGAGTTACAGTTACACTATCTAAGACCAGGTCCACACTAAAACTTTAAGTCGACCCAGGTACATCACTCAGGGATGTGAAAAATCAACACCCCGGAGCGATGTGGTTAAGCCAACCTAACCTCCGCTGTAGACAGTGCTAGACTGACAGAAAAATTCTTTAGTCAACCTAGCTACTGCCTCCTGGAGAGATGGATTAACTACAGTAATGGGAGAACCCCTCCTGTCATTGTAGTGAGTGTGTCTACACTGAAGTGCTACAGTACAGCAGTTTAAGTGCACAGCCTCAGCTGCAGCCAGTTGGCACAACTCATGAGTTTGAATTTGTAGAGTCCATCTTGAAAAACTCCCTTAAAAGAAAAACACAGCAACAATTAAAGAGATGAAACAATCATTAAAGAGCAAATTCCTTAGAAGTGTCAACACCATGCTGCTTACACAAACTAGTGTAATTGTCTAGTAATGAGAAGGCACTAAATAAAATTCTGCTTATTATTGCATCCACATATCCAGTGCATGGGTTTCTCAGTTCTGCCTATTGTTAGCCATTTTGCTCACCACTGAAGCAGAAAACTTGGATCTCCCGAATACGTACTATAGGTTCATGATGACATGTGGAATTTAGCTGGACACAGAGCTATTAAATTGAGACAAATTCACCTAATATCAGCCTGTCTCTTGCCAAAACCACTTTTCTGATGTGGAAAGCAGGGCTGGGGGATAATCAGGAGACACTTTACAGATAGTTAATGTTAAAGCTGTGTTCACTGTTATCCGTTCTTATCCTTCTCCTAACCATATCCTCTTCACTATTACCTTAGCTTCTGCAGCACACTACCTCAATTTAAGTATTTTGCTCCCCATTCTCTCCCCGCCCTTCTCCCCCCAAAAGTGTTTCCATGCACATTAGCAGGAGTTATTTTACAATACCCAGACACTTGCGATCATTTCCTGGCCCTTGGATTTTAAAACCAGCATACCTGTTTCAGTACTGCTTCCTTGAACGAGAACTTTGGAGAAGAAGGGCCACCATCTTTGCAACCACAGTAGAGGATGAAAAGTTTGATGCATTGAAGGAGTTTTATTTTGTGGCATTTCCCTCCCAAGCTAAACAGACTCAGCTCAATTTTCTTCAAAGAGACAAAAACAAAACAAAACCAAAAAACCCAACCAGTTGGAGTAAATAGGCACACACACTCACTATCGACTTGTTCACCACTTGAGTTATGCTTTTAAAAATGCACAGGTGCACTTATGCTGGGAAAACTTGGATCTGTAATTCCCTACTGGTGCAAGCTGTAGTGTAGACAGGATTCAGGCATTTTTACCACCCATGTAGTCTAAGCCTGGCACGCTCTGTCTACAGTTGCACCAGTGGAGAAATGTAGGTATGAGTTTTGCTAGTGCAGACAAGGTTTAATTAGTCAACTGGACAGCTGCAGTTATGCGATGATACCATAATGAGCAGAGTAGTGTTTTAGTACTAGCAAGATGCTGTTTATTTACCAACACCCTGCCTTTTGAGGTCTCCTAGTCACGCATTAGGAAAAAGTCTTTAGCCATAGTCTGGACATAAAGCAAAAAACAAATGGGCTTTCTTCGATCAGACTAAAGCAAAAAACAACAACAGTTTTTTTCATCCAGACACACAGGTTGTATCTGCATAAGGCTTTCGGCAAACAGCACTGAACTCTAGTTAACAAAATAAAGCCACTAGCTGAGGTACTGCTGTGGGTTATAAATACTCTTCTAAGGGCTTGGCTACACTTACGAGTTACAGCGCATTAAAGCAGCCCCGGGTGCCCTAACTCATGACGCGTACACACTGGCAAGGCACGTAGAGCACCCGGACTCCGCGGCTGGAGCACTCCTGGTAATCCACCTCCACAAGAAGCATAACGCTTGCTGTGCCCCAGCTGGAGCACCGCGGCGCCAGTGTGGATGCCCTGGTCTATTAATGCGCTCTGATCGACCTTCAGAAGTGTCCCACAATGCCTGTTCTAGCCACTCTGGTCATCACTTTGAACTCCATTGCCCTGCCCTCAGGTGACCAACCGTCAGACCCACCCTTTAAATTCTCTGGGAATTTTGAAAATCGCCTTCCTGTTTGCTCAGCCAGGTGTGGAGTACTCTCAGTGAATCTTTCCAGGTGATCATGCCTCCACGAGCCAGGCGATCCCCAGTATGGAGCAATGGCGAGGTACTGGACCTCATCAGTGTTTGGGGGGAGGAGGCTGTCCAGTCCCAGCTGCGCTCCAGCCGGTGGAATTACGATACCTTCGGGCAGATATCAAGGGACATGATGGAAAGGGGCCATGACCGGGATGCACTGAAGTGCAGGGTTAAAGTGAAGGAGCTGCCGAATGCCTACCGCAAAGCATTCGAGGCAAACCACCGCTCTGGTGCTGTCCCCGCGACCTGCCGTTTCTACAAAGAGCTGGATGCAATACTTGGGGGTGACCCCACCTCCACTCCGAAGACCACAATGGACACTTCAGAGCCCAGTTCAACAAGGCAGGAGGAGGAGGAAAGCGGGAGCAAGGGTGCTGAGGAGGAGGGGAACAGCCCAGCATCCCTAGATGCATGCAGCCAGGAGCTGTTTTCAAGTCAGGAGAAAGGAAGCCAGTCGCAGCAGATGGTGCTTGGGGAAGAAGACACAGCAGAGGAGGTGCCCAGTAAGCTGCTTTTATTTTGGGAAGGAAGTTGTTCGGTGCAGGCTCTTGGGGCGAGGAGGGTTAGGGCTGCATGCATGCCTAGATGCGGAATAGGGCATTGATGTGCTCTCTCACATCGCGGTAATCGGCCTCAGTGATCTCTTCAAAGGTCTCACGCAGAAGCTGGGCAATCCGCTTGCGCAGGTTCCGTGGCAGAGCTACTGTGCTCCTTGTCCCAGTAAGGCTAACATGTCCACGCCACTGTGCCATGACAGGTGGGGGGACCATTGCTGCACACAGGCAAGCTGCATATGGGCCAGGGCAAAAGACGCACTGTAGTAGAAGACCCTCCCTTGCTTCCCAGGTCACCCTCAGCAGCGAGATATCTTCCAGGACGAACTCATCCTGTGGAAAATGTGAGGCTGTTGGCTCTCCCCAAGGCACAGAACCCCAAAGGACAGTACGGCCGTGAAACAATCAGTCCCCCTTGCTCCTGTGCTCACTCACCATTTTGGGGCTCCTGTGGGTTCTGTGTGCTCGCTTTGGAACGGACAGTTTCTGCTATTGTGTACACTGTACTTGTCTTTAAGTTTGGTCTAATCATTGCTCTGTCTGGTGTGAACAATGCTGCCTCTGTTAAGTGTTGCATTTTGGCTTTACAGATGCAACCTTGAGATCCCAGCCATCCTTGTTATCAACGACCGAAAGACTCCAAAGAATCAGGAAGAGGCCATGTAGAAGCAAAGAGGACATGCTGCATGAAGTCATGCAGCAGTCCCTTAATGAAAATCAAAAAGTGCAGGAGTGGCGGGAGAGTGAAAGGAGGGTCCGCCAGTGTGACGTTATTGACATAATCTGGGACCATATAGATCATTGTTGCAACCAAGCTCCTGTAGTGGCACCAAATCTGGTATAAAGGGGGTCAAATGAGGTGTCTAAGATGAGGTTATGGTTTGCTGGTTATGATTATGCTCTCTTTGTGTGTGTATCATTTTGTAGTTGAAGTTATGAATGTTGGCTCTGTACTGTCTGTATTTCAAACTTATGCTATGCTTCTGGGTGACATCCCAGACAAGTTGGTGTTAGCTCTGCCTAGCCTGCTTGATGGCCCATTAAGGACCATCAGCTATACAATTGACCCATTGAGAGAAGGCAAATATGCCTTGAGACACAGAAAAGTATGCAGGAACTTGCCCATGTGACTCCAGACTCCATTTTGCTGTAATTTTCCACAGTGAGAACAAAAAGATGTTCTTGCACCTGGAAAAAACTATAAAAGGCTGATGCCTCATCTCCATCTTGTCTTCAATCTGTTTCTTACCTCTGGAGGGACTTTGCTACAAGGAAGCTCTACACAAAGGACTGAATGACCCATCCCAGCTGGGGATGTTCCAGAGACTTGTTTTAAGTCTGCAGTTTATTCTATCACTGCTACAAGCCTGAACCAAGAACTTTGCCATTACTGTATGTAATTGATTCCATTTAACCAATTCTAGCTCTCATCTATATCTTTTTCCTTTTATGAATAAACCTTAGATTTTAGATTCTAAAGGATTGGCAACAGCGTGATTTGTGGGTAAGATCTGATTTGTATATTGACCTGGGTCTGGGGCTTGATCCATTGGGATTGGGAGAACCTTTTTTCTTTTACTGGGGTATTGGTTTTCATAACCATTTGTCCCCATAACGAGTGGCACTGGTGGTGATACTGGGAAACTGGAGTGTCTAAGGGAATTGCTTGTGTGACTTGTGGTTAGCCAGTGGGGTGAGACCAAAGTCCTCTTTGTCTGGCTGGTTTGGTTTGCCTTAGAGGTGGAAAAACCCCAGCCTTGCGCTGTAACTGCCCTGTTTTAAGCAATTTGTCCTGAATTGGCACTCTCAGTTGGGTCCCACCAGAACCAGCATTGTTACAGCCAGCAGAATGCGGATCGCTGGCACCAAAGCACAGAGTGGCTGCTAAGCATCATAGAGCGGCTGCTAAGCATCATGGAGCGCCAAGCAGACTCGATACAGGCGCTTGTAGCAATGCAGGTGGAGCACTTCCTCGCCCGCCCCCCCCTGCAGCCCTGGTCCCAAAACTCTTTCCCTTGTGCCCCCATGTCACTGCCAACCCACTTTCCCCAACATCCGGGTTCTTATCGCCACCAGCTGCCTCCAACACCTGTAGCTTCACCAACCAGCCCTGCAAACTACGACCCTTACCCACTGCACTCAACCCCCATCACCATGCATTTTAGCCAGCCTGAAGTGCAGCACTCATTGCATGGCACTCCAGACAGGAAGGCTGAGTAAGATAACAGGACATACGCAAATCTGTGATTGTCCCATTCCCCACCTCACCCGCTTCCCTCGTCCCACAGAGCATAGATGTGTCATGCCCTTTCTGTTTCCCAAGCAGTTGTCTTTCTTTTCAATAAATGAATTTTCTTTTCAATAAATGAATTTTTTGGCTTTGAAAACATTCTTTATTATTGCATTAAGTAAAAGATACCGTAGCCCAGGAAAGCAACAGGCACTGCAAGTCAGTGCAGCATACGTAGAAAACACAGATTCCTACTAAAATTGGAACCACTGCACTTCACTCACATGCAGGGCACCAAACATTACTGGTGGCTTTCAGCCTCAAATTGCTCCCTCAAGGCATCCCTAATCCTTGCAGCCCTGCGCTGGGCCCCTCTAATAGCCCTGCTCTCTGGCTGTTCAAATTCAGCCTCCAGGTGTTGAACCTCCGAGGTCCATGCCGGAGTGAATCTTTCACCCTTCCCTTCACAAATGTTATGGAGGGTACAGCACATGGATATAACAGTGGGAATGTTCTCATCGGCCAGGTCCAGCTTCCCACACAGGCAGCGCCAGCAGCCCTTTAAACGGCCAAAAGCGCACTCCACAGTCATTCTGCACTGACTCAGCCTGTTGTTGAACCGCTCCTTGCTGCTGTCAAGGCTCCCTGTGTAGGGTTTCATAAGCCACAGCATTAAAGGGTAAGCGGGATCTCCAAGGATCACAATGGGCATTTCGACTTCCCCTACGGTGATCTTCTGGTCTGGGAAGAAAGTCCTGGATTGCAGCTTCCTGAACAAGCCTGTGTTCCGAAAGATGCGTGCGTCATGCACCTTTCCGGACCAGCCTGCGTTAATGTCAATGAAACACCCAAGGTGATCCACAAGCGCCTAGAGAACCATAGAGAAATACCCCTTCCAATTTATGTACTCAGAGGCTAGGTGTCAGGCATGCAGGAGTGAAATCAGGAAGGTCAAATCACACTTGGAGTTGCAGCTAGCAAGAGATGTTAAGAGTAACAAGAAGGGTTTCTTCAGGTATGTTAGCAAGAAGAAGAAGATCAAGCAAAGTGTGGGCCCCTTACTGAATGAGGGAGGCAACCTAGTGACAGAGGATGTGGAAAAAGCTAATGTACTCAATGCTTTTTTCACGAACAAGGTCAGCTCCCAGACTACTGCACTGGGCAGCACAGCCTGGGGAGGGGGTGACCAGCCCTCTGTGGAGAGAGAAGTGGTTGGGGGCTATTCAGAAAAGCTGGACAAGCACAAGTCCATGGGGCCGGATGCGCTGCATCCGAGGGTGCTAAAGGAGTTGGCAGATGTGATTGCGGAGCCATGCCTGACTAACCTAATTGCCTTCTATGATGAGACAACTGGGTCTGTGGATGAGGGGAAAGCAGTGGACGTGTTATTCCTTGACTTTAGCATAGCTTTTGATGCGGTCTCCCGCAGTATTTTTGCCGGCAAGTTAAAGAAGTATGGGCTGGATAAATGGACTATAAGGTGGATAGAAAGCTGGCTAGATCATTGGCTCAATGGGTAGTGATCAATGGCTCCATGTCTAGTTGGCAGCCTGTATCAAACGGAGTGCCCCAAAAGTCGGTCCTGGGGCCGGTTTTGTTCAATAACTTCATTAATGATCTGGAGGATGGCGTGGACTGCACCCTCAGCAAGTTTGCAGATGACACTAAACTGGGAGGAGTGGTAGATACGCTGGAGGGTAGGGATAGGATATAGAGGGACCTAGATAAATTAGAGGATTGGGCCAAAAGAAATCTGATGAGGTTCAACAAGGACAAGTGCAGAGTCCTGCACTTAGGACGGAAGAATCCCATGCACTGCTACAGACTAGGGACCGAATGGCTAGGCAGCAGTTCTGCAGAAAAGGACCTAGGGGATACAGTGGACGAGAAGCTGGATATGAGTCAACAGTGTGCCCTTGTTGCCAAGAAGGCTAACAGCATTTTGGGCTGTATAAGTAGGGACACTGCCAGCATATTGAGGGACGTGATCATTCCCCTCTATTCGGCATTGGTGAGGCCTCATCTGAAGTACTGTGTCCAGTTTTGGGCCCCACACTACAAGAAGGATGTGGAAAAATTGGAAAGAGTCCAGCAGAGGGCAACAAAAATGATTAGGGGGCTGGAGCACATGACTTATGAGGAGAGGCTGAGGGAACTGGGATTGTTTAGTTTGCACATGAGAAGAATGAGGGGGGATTTGATAGCTGCTTTCAACTACCTGAAGGGGGTTCCAAAGAGGATGGATCTAGACTGTTCTCAGTGGTACCAGATGACAGAACAAGGAGTAACGGTCTCAAGTTGCAGTTGGGGAGGTTTAGGTTGGATAGTAGGAAAAACTTTTTCACTAGGAGGGTGGTGAAGCACTGGAATGGGTTACCTAGGGAGGTGGTGGAATCTCCTTCCTTAGAGGTTTTTAAGGTCAGGCTTGACGAAGCCCTGGCTGGGATGATTTAGTTGGGGATTGGTCCTGCTTTGAGCAGGGGGTTGGACTAGATGACCTCCTGAGGTCCCTTCCAACCCTGATATTCTATGATTCTATGATAGGTGGGCTGGTGCCAGAATTGGAATATGCCTCCCATCTATCGCCCCACCGCAGTTAGGGAAACCCATTTGTGCAAAGCCAGCCACAACGTCCTGCACATTACCCAGAGTCATGGTTCTTTTGAGCAGGATGCGATTAATGGGCCTGCAAACTTGCATCAACACGATTCCAATGGTCGACTTTCCCCCTCCAAACTGGTTAGCGATCAATCAGTAGCTGTCAGGAGTTGCCAGCTTCCAGTTTGTAATAGCCACCCGCTGTGATGGGTTGGATCACAGAAACCCCCTTGGAAATTGCCAACCAATGTGCCAAGACTACTTCTGCCCCTGCTTTCCCTGCCAGCTTGGGACTCCAGCACCCTGTCTTGTTGAGCCAGACACACCCGTCTGCTCCAACACAGACTCAGGGTCTGAACCACGTGCCCCAAAGCTGCAGACTTAGCTGAAAGCAACTTGAGAAGTGTTCCTGTCTTTAACACTCAGATGCCCAACTCCCAATGGGGTCCAACCCCCAAATAAATCCGTTTTACCCTGTATAAAGCTTATAAACTCATAAATTGTTTGCCCTCTATAACACTCATAGAGAGATATGCACAGCTGTTCCCCCCCCCCCCCGCCCACCCAGGTATTAATACATATTCTGGGTTAATTAATAAGTAAAAAGTGATTTTATTAAATACAGAAAGTAGGATTTAAGTGGTTCCAAGTAGTAACAGACAGAACAAAGTGAATTACCAAGTAAAATAAAATGAAACATGCCAGTCTAAGCCTAATACAGTAATAAAACTGTTTCTTTCACAGACTGGACGCCTTCCTAGTCTGGGCACAATCCTTTCCCCTGGTACAGCCCTTGTTCCAGCTCAGGTGGTAGCTAGGGGATTTCTCATGATGGCTGCCTCCTTTGTTCTGTTCCACCCACTTATATATCTTTTGCATAAGGTGGGAATCCTTTGTCCCTCTCTGGGTTCCCACTCCCTCCTTCTCAATGGAAAAGCACCAGGTTAAAGATGGATTCCAGTTCAGGTGACATGATCACATGTCACTGTAAGACTTCATTACCTACTTGCCAGCACACACCTATACAGGAAGACTTACAAGTAAAACAGAGCCATCTACAGTCAATTGTCCTGGTTGATGAGAGCCATCAAGATTCCAAAGCACCATTAATGGCTCACATTTTGCATAATTACAATAGGCCCTCAGAGTTATAGTTCATATTTCTAGTTTCTGATACAAGAGTGATACATTTATACAAATATGATGACCACACTCAGTAGATTATAAGCTTTGTAACGATACCTTACAAGAGACCTTTTGCATGAATCATATTTTAGTTACATTATGTTCACACTCATCAGCATACTTTCATAAAATCATATAGAGTGCAACGTCACACCCGCTTCTCCACTGGCAGGGAAGCTCTCAATCTTGTGTCCTTGTGCCACAGGGTGGGGGCGAGCTCAGCACACAGTCCCATGAAAGTGGCTTTTCTCATCCGAAAGTTCTGCAGCCACTGCTCGTCATCCCAGACTTGCATGACGATGTGATCCCACCACTCAGTGCTTCTTTCCCGAGCCAAAAGCGGCGTTTCACTGTGGTGAGCATATCCGTGAATGCCACAAGCAATCTCATGTCGTATGCGTTATGCGAGTCGACATCATCGTTGGACTCCTCACTGTCAGTTTGTAGCTTAAGGAGTAACTCGACTGCAATTCGTGACGTGCTGGCGAGACCCATCACCATGTTCCTCAGCAGTTTGGGATCCATTCCCGCAGACCGAAAGGGAAGACACAGCACGCAGTACAAAAAATGTTGAAAGATGGCACCAAATGTGGACGGAAGCACAGGGATTGCTGGAATGCAAAGCGATGCATCACGGGGCATTGGGACAGGACCCAGAAAGCCCCGCACCCCCCCCCCCCCCACAGCCACAGTGCCAGAATGGGAAGAGGTGCTCTGTGGGATAGCTGCCCATAATGCACCGCTCCCAATGCTGCTGCAAATGCCACAAATGTGGCCATGCCAATGCGCTTGCAGCTGACAATGTGAACACACTCCAACGCTTTCCCTGCTGCGGTCTCTGAGGGCTGGTTTAACTCACAGCGCTCTACACCTGCAAGTGTAGCCATGTCCTAAGAGGCAGTACTTACTCACATTCCTTCCTGTGGTTTATTGAAAGCAGCCAGGTTATCAGGTAGCTCCAATTCCACAGAAACCCTGCTAGCTTGTGGTTAACCATGCCTACCTAGGGTCCTCTGACTCAACTGTATTGCCCTTGTAGTTAAATATAGCACCTTGGTTTGATATTGCAACTGCACTCTATGCTTGAGTTTGTATAATAAAGTAGATGATTAAAAGTGCCTTTTTAGTATAATCATACTGTACTTTAATATCAATTCAACAGCAACTCCCTCCTCCTAATACCTCACCAGAACAAATAAAAATGATTAATAAGCCACAGAAAACCAAAAGGCATATATAAATAGAAACAGAGTTTCAAATGATAATGAGTATTGCGCAATTAATACATCTCAAATTCTCTCTACTTCATAAAATCCCTCACCATGCAAGTGACACATACAGACAACTATTAAAACTGATTTACTACACACAGAAGCACACCACAAGAGGAAGATATGGCTTAAACTAGAAACAACCGATAACATTTAGGCCAATGATTTGTACAATCCATCCCCAGTTCCCCACCATCCATCTCAGTGTGTGCACTGCACATTGCTAATTTAGGGCTTGTCTACACATGGCCATCCAGGAAAATTAATCTGTATTTGTGTGAACACCCTCATTCAGAATTAATTCTGAATGAGGGTGTTCATACAGGAGTTTAGTGTGGTTTAATTTATCCTCTTCAAATCCACTTTCCTGGATGTCCCTGTGTAGACAAGGCTTTAGGCAGAACACCCAAACTGTAATTCTCAAGCATTTTGGTCACATGCCTGCTACAGCTCACTGTCCTACCCCAATCTGATGACCAATTGGCTAGGAATAATCCCCAGGATAGCCATTTTCTGCAAGGCAACTACCATTCTTTTCCATGAGGAGAACTCTCTCCCTCATGGGCCAATGGTGCAGTGTCAGTTGTAGACCACTACAGAGGTACAGAAATTCTCCGTCCTTATCTGGAAGTTTTTCAGTCATTGCCATATGCCCCAAGTTTGAGGAACACAGGCATATATTTGGCCTCGCCAGTCTGTGAGCATGGTCCTGACCCAAAAGCAGCACTCCACCTGGAGAATAACATCCTTCAAGTAGTGTGTGGATCTGGCTATATCCCTGGACATATGAACTTCCTCAGGCAGCCATGTGTATGCCAAACAAAATCACCTAGAGAGCCAAGAGAAGTCAATCAAGTTTCAATTAGCACTGCACAATTAGTCACATTTTTTTTATTTGCAGCCTAGTTGTACTCCAGATGGTGCAAAGTTTGTTTCTGCCTGTGAAAACATCAAAGGAAATAAATTCTAATTTGATCCTTACACTGACCGTCATAAGCAAAAGGCAAAGAGGAACTGTTTTGGGCAAACTGAGCTTTGATCCAAATGATCAGTATGAATGATGAGTAGTAAAAGCAAATTTTCCTGTATAAATTCTTTGATGACTTTTCCTTTCAAACACTAAACTCCAATAAAAGTGCTGACCCCACTAATGCCAAGTGAACCTGGACTGAGCAAGTTAAATAGCATTACCAAAACAATGTTAAAGGAAACTACTTTCAAAACTGACTGATCACATCCACATTATCCACATGGGAATGGCATCAGATGTGCTAAATGTTAGCAAAAACCTGCCGGTCCCAACTAGGGAAATTCATAAGCATTTTTCTACCCTAGAGGAAGCTATCCTACAGATTGGGTGCTGGTGTTTTTACCACCATGTTGTTTCAGTATTCTTACAGCACATCAATGCAGAACAAGGCTTTCAAAATATTCCCCTTTAGGACACTGCCCCGGAGACTTTCCCCAGCAGGATCCAAACACAGCTCTAACACAGATTTGAAAAAAATATGGTGTAGATAAAAATTGCTCAACCCACTTTTAACATGTTACGGTTCACTTTTAAGTAAAAGCTTAAAACCCACTGGCCTTGGGCTATGCGTCTGACTTTAACCTTTCCTTAGTCTGCCATTCTGTTAAACTGGTGTGTGCATACGCATGTGGGAAAAATTTCTGTAAACTTGCTGATAGAAACAACAGATACTATAGAAAGTGTTCTTTGATTTCATCACATACCTTGACTTTTCATAGACAAGTCTGTAGTTTCAGTTATCAGTGAAAGTCACACAATTAAAAGAAACAAATTAAATGCAACGTGTTACTATGTGCACACACACACATGCAGACACTTGCTCTACAACTTCTCCTAGTTTGATCAGTTTACTTGATCAAACTGGTTCCTATTGCCTGGAAGGTTCAGCCTACAGCAGGTAGCAGTTCTGTCCCAACAATGCAAAATGAAAGGCATACATACAATGAGGCATGCAAAAGCAAAGATAGTTATTGATCCATATGTACATCTTATTCTGAAGCCCAGTAGAGAGTTGAGAATAGAAAAGCAGATTGTTCCACACATATCCTGTATGTAGAGGCATGAGTAAACTAGAGTCAGGGATCTGAAACACAGTAATATATTGGTCCCTAGTGGTAAGTGACCCTAATTACATGACAAAAAAACATCAGCTCCAACATCTGCAGTGCTTATTGGCCTTAAAATGAAACTATATTATTAGAACTGCAGTTGTATCTAGGAACCCCTCTAATGGACCAGGATCCCATTGCCCTAGGCACTGTACAAACACAACAACAACCAGATCTCCTGCCCCAATGTAAAGTTTAAATTTTCTGACTGAAAAAGAAAGAGAGGGTTACTCACCTTGTGCAGTAACTGAGGTTCTTCGAGATGTGTGTCCCTGAGGGTGCTCCACTCCAGGTGACAGTGCGTCCCGGCGCCATTGATCAGAGATCTTTGGTAGCAGTGCCTGGTCGGGCCACGTGTGCGCAGCTGCTGTCTCACGGTGTCATTTGAGTCTGTGCAGCGCATGCACAGCCCAACCCCCTCAGTTACTTCTCTACTGTAGAGTCCTCGTTCTTGAACTCCAAAGTAGAGGGGAGGAGAGTGGGTAGTGGAGCACCCACAGGGACACACATCTCAAAGAACCTGTTGCTGCACAAGGTGAGTAACCCTCCCTTCTTCTTCGAGTGCTGTCCCTGTGGGTGCTCCACTCCAGGTGAATGTAGAGCAGTACCCACTATGGTTGGGGGGGACTTTGGAATTATGTGCATCGTAGCAGCGGAGAGGACATAAGGCCTACTATGGCATCCACCCTGGCATCCTGTGTGATGGCATAGTGCTTGACAAAAGTGTGATCTGATGCCCATATGGAGGCTTTGCAAATGTCCAGAATGGGTACATTGTGTAGGAATGCCACAGATGTTGACATGGCTCAAATAGAGTGGGACCTGACCCCGGCAGGGGGTTCTATGTACTGGGTCTGGTAGCATGATTGAATACAATCCGATATCCATTTGGAAAGTCATTGCTTGGCTATAGTGGCACCCTTGGATTGTTCTGTTGTGGAGACGAAGAGTCATGGGGATTTACAAAATGGTTTTGTTCTGTCTAAATAGAAGGCTATTGCTCTTCTGACATCAAGGATGTGTAATGTGGTCTCCTGTGGGGTTTTGTGGTTGATGTGAAATTTGGACACCACCTTCGGGAGGAATTTAGGGTGAGGTTGCATTGTGACCTTATCCTTAAAGAAGATTGTATAGGGAGGATTGGCCATCAATGTGTTTATTTCACTCACCCTTCTAGCCGATGTGAGGGCAACTAGGAATGCTACCTTCATGTGTAGTAAAGAGGAGGTAGCTAGGGGTTCAAAGGGAGGCCTCATGAGTCCCCGGAGGACTAGGTTCAGATCCCACGTGGGCGTGGGAGGGTGTACTTCGGGGTAAAGGTTCTGAAGCCCCTTGAGGAAGCGTTTGGTGGTTGGATGTGTAAACGCTGAGAATCCTTCGATTCTGTTGTAAAAAGCATTAATTGCCACGAGATGTACTTTGATATAGCTGAATGATAGTCCTGAATTCTTGAGCTCTACCAGATAATCCAGCACTACAGGAAGGGGTGTGGTGTAGGGAGTGAGCCCTTTATGCAGGCATCATATGGAGAAACGTTTCCACTTTTGAAGGTAAGTATTGCGCGTGGAGTCCCGGCTGCTATTCAGTAATACGTTGTGGCAAACCCAGGACAAACAGCTACAAAGGGGGGGGGGGGGGGTAGTAAGTAGTCCCAGGGGGTTAAAAGGCCTCTCCCAATCCACTGAGGAGAGAGAACCAGGGGAAAATAAGGTTCAGCTGGAAAAGGGTTACCAGGGAACTAATTAGGTTCAGCTGGCTCCAACTGCTGGAGACCTTTTTAAACCCTCCCCGGCATGGAAGGGGGGGGGGGGGGGAAAGAGTGAGAGAAGCAGGGAAGCTGCCAGTAAGGTAGGTGCAGCAAGGCTCTGAAGCCTTCCGGCCAGGAAGGCTGCACTCTGTCCCCAGGGGGGGAGAAAAACAAGAGCAAGGGACTGACTAAGGGAAGGAATAGCCAGACCCTGTGCTACCTACGAGGGTTTGCCTTGCCAAGCCTCTGTCTCCAAGGCTAAAAAGGACTGAGCTTGCTGAGGAGAAGCAGGTACTTTGCCACACGTGGTGTCAGGGGTGGGATGAGAGTGAGGCTCTGTGGCAAGCCATCTCAGGGCAAGGTAAATCACTAAAAAAAAATAATAATAATAATGGAGGACGTAGTGAAGGCGTTGATACAGGCCACTGCAGCCCAACAAGAGGCTACCAGAGTACAGATGGCGGCCCAGCAAGAGTCAGTACGTGTCCAACAGGAGACAAACCACTTGCTGATGAACCAGGTGGCCCAAGATCGCGCCACCCTGAATGAAGTAGTGAACCAGTTGAAAGCCCTGACCACACTGACGCACGGGCCCCAGGGGACCCGGCCACTACGGGCAAGCAACTATTTACAGAAGATGACAACAGATGATGACATAGAGGCCTATCTCCTTGCATTCGAGAGGACGGCCCTGAGGGAGACCTGGCCCCAAGACCAGTGGGCAGGCATCCTGGCTCCATTTCTGTGTGGGGAGGCTCAGAAGGCCTATTTCGACATGACCACAGAAGCAGCTATGGATTACCCCCAGCTGAAGGCGGAAATCCTGGCGAGGTCAGGCGTGACACCGGCCATAAGGGCCCAGCGCTTCCACGAGTGGAGGTACCAGGACGACAAAGCGCCGAGGTCCCAGCTATTTGACTTGATCCACCTCGCCCGGAAGTGGCTGCGCCCCGAGACCCATGGGCCCGACAAGGTAGTGGAAATCCTAGTGTTGGACAGGTACATGAGGGGGTTGCCGCCGGACATACGAGGGTGGGCCCGTCAAAATGATCCCTCCTCTTATGATGAACTAGTTGCCCTCGTAGAGAGACACTTAGCAGCCCAAGAACTTTCTCAGACCACCGGGGAAGGAAGGCACCAGAATCGGAGACCAGTCTCTGCGCCGAGGCCCCGGTTTGCCCTAGCGCCCGGCCGGACAAGGGAGGGGAGGAAGGAGGCGGAAGAGCCTCCGGCGGTCCCGGAGAGACTTGAGGACTGGGGGAGAAAGACTCGGGAGATAAAGCCCAGCAGCACGAAAAATAGGGGGCTGCCCCGAATGGGGTACAGATGTTATGCCTGTGGCGAATTGGGGCATATCGCTGCCCAATGGCTAAATCTAGGAGAGCCTATGCAATGCGAACTGGGAGATATAGGGGGACCATGTGATCTAGTGAGTCTAGTCGGGGTTGCGATGGTCCCTCATAGATACACTAGGACCGTTAAGATGAATGGTATAAAGACCACAGCGTTAGTAGACTCAGGAAGTGCAGTCACATTAGTCTCGGGGAAGCTGGTCGGGCAGGACCAACTATCCCGGGCCAAACGCTCGGGAATATCCTGTGTGCATGGGGATGTCAACTATTATCCGACCCTCCCCGTAAAAATAGAAGTTCTCGGAAACCTCACTGAGTGGACGGTGGGAGTAGTTCCGAAACTCCCCTATCCTGTCCTTATCGACCGAGACTTCCCGGGGTTTAATAGCCTACTCCCCGGGGAGGAGGCGGAAGAAAATAATGATCCTGGGACCCAGGGTGTGGCTCCGATGGTTAACCCTCCTCCGGCCTTCCATGAATTTAGCCAGGATTTATTCTCCCTGCCGGGGAAGTCCAGGAAGACTCGGAGGAGACGGAGGGCAGATAAAAGGAGGGGGACGAGGATCCTGACCCAGTATCAGAAGTCTACGCTTGTAGGGGAAAGAAGGGGCTCACCTGACAGCGGGACTGGGTCGACGACTAACAACCCTATCACTGGACTGGGTCCCCAGGGGCTATCCCCGAGGGGGAGGCGGAGGTAGACCCCCCCGAGTTTGGACAAATGGGGACCGCACTCAGGAATTTTGGTCAGGATCAGGCCAATGATCCCATATACCACAATATTCGTAGAGAAGTAGTTGAGGTAAATGGGGTCCCGGTGGAGGGGAGAGTTAAGGGCCCAGGGTCATATTATATAGTCAAGAATGATCTACTATACAGAGTAGTCCGGGTCCAAGAGCAAGTCATAGAACAACTCTTGGTCCCACGGAGGCATCAGAGGGCCGTAATGGATCTGGCCCATAGCCATCTGTTCGGGGGCCATCTCGGGGTAGATAAGACCCTGGATCGGATTCTGCAGAGGTTTTTTTGGCCCGGCATTTATGTGGCGGTCCGGCGATATTGTACGTCCTGTCCGGAATGCCAGATACATGGGCCCCGACCACACTTAAGGGCCCCTCTGGTACCTCTGCCAATTATCGAGATCCCATTTGAGCGAATAGCTATGGACATAGTAGGGCCATTGGAGAAGTCAGCCCGGGGCCACCAATACATTCTGGTAGTACTAGATTATGCCACCCAATACCGCGAGGCCGTACCCCTATGGAATACCATGTCCAAGAGCATAGCCAAAGAATTAGTTCAGATTTTTTCCAGAGTAGGAATCCCTAAGGAGAGCCTGACAGACCAAGGGACCCCCTTTGTGTCTAAGCTGATGACGGACCTATGTACAATGCTCCACATACGGACCCTTAGAACATCGGTCTACCATCCTCAGACCGATGGCCTTGTTGAACACTTTAATAGGACACTGAAGAACCTGTTACGGAAAGTGATAAGTCGTGACGGAAAAGACTGGGCCGCCCTGCTGCCTTACTTGCTGTTTGCCGTACGGGAGGTTCCTCAGGCGTCCACTGGATTCTCCCCCTTCGAGCTGTTATATGGTCGCCACCCCAGGGGCATACTGGACCTGGCTAAAGAAGACTGGGAAGAACAGCCGAACCCGGGGAGAAACGTTGTTGAACATCTGCTGCAGATGAAAGACAGAATAGCCCAAGTCGCCCCCCTTGTGCGCGAACACATGGAGAAGGCCCAAAGGGCACAACGGGCGAACTACAATTGTCAGGCAGCGACCCGGAAGTTCCAGGTGGGGGACCGGGTGATGGTGCTCGTACCCACGGCCGAGAGCAAGCTCCTGGCCAGGTGGCAGGGGCCGTACGAGGTAATAGAAGCTGTAGGAGAAGTCGACTATAGGGTCCGCCAGCCGCGTCGCCGGAAGCTGGAGCAGATCTACCATATAAATCTGCTGAAACCTTGGCAGGATAGAGAAGCTCCGGTGGTTGCGCTGGGGGCATCATCCCCTAAAGGCAACCAGCCCGACCTGGTGGGAATATCCTCAGAGTTGACCCCGAAACAACGATCAGAAGTGATCAGCCTGATCAAACGCAACCAGGATGTGTTCTCGGAAAAGCCAGGCAGGACTACGGAGGTTCACCATCACATCCTCACCGAGCCTGGAGTGAAGGTGAACGTCAAGCCCTACCGGATCCCGGAGGCCAAGAGAGAAGAGATTAGGGCAGAGGTCAGGAAAATGTTGACCTTAGGAGTCATCGAAGAATCTCATAGCCAATGGTCCAGTCCCGTGGTTTTAGTGCCTAAGCCTGATGGCAGTATGAGGTTCTGCAATGACTTCCGCAAGCTCAATGAGGTGTCCCAATTTGATGCATACCCTATACCCAGGATAGATGAGCTGATTGACAGATTGGGAAAGGCACGGTTTATGTCTACTCTTGACCTTACCAAGGGCTATTGGCAGATCCCCCTGGCCAAGGCTGACAAGGAGAAGACGGCCTTTGCAACTCCAGAAGGACTATATCAGTATACTGTTCTCCCCTTTGGGTTGCATGGGGCCCCCGCTACTTTCCAACGGCTAATGGACAAACTGTTGCGACCCCATGGAAAGTACGCGGCAGCCTATCTTGACGATGTCATCATATATAGCCCCGACTGGGAAACGCACGTGGGGAAGGTGGAGGCGGTCCTGGACACCCTGAGGAAGGCAGGGCTGACGGCCAATCCCTCCAAATGTTCGATCGGGTTAGCTGAGGCCAAGTACCTTGGGTATATAGTGGGGAGGGGCGTGGTGAAGCCCCAGCTCAACAAATTAGAAGCCATACAGAAGTGGCCCCGACCACTCCGGAAAAAACAGGTCAGAGCATTCCTGGGATTAGTGGGGTACTATAGGGGGTTCATTCCCCACTTCGCCACCAGGGCATGCCCCTTAACGGACCTAACAAGAGCTCGGGGCCCAGACATAGTAAAATGGTCTGCTGCAGCCGAAGGCGCTTTTGTGGATCTGAGGACGGCCCTCTGCACAGACCCTGTATTGGTAGCCCCGGACTGGCGGAAGGAGTTTATCCTACAAACTGATGCGTCTGAAGTAGGGCTGGGAGCGGTGCTTTCACAAATGGTTGGAGAGGACGAACACCCCGTCCTCTTCCTCAGTAGGAAGCTCCTCCCTAGGGAACGGAAGTACGCCGTAGTGGAGAAGGAATGCCTGGCGGTAAAATGGGCCATAGAAAGCCTCCGCTATTATCTACTTGGGCGGAGGTTTACCCTTGTCACGGACCATGCCCCTTTGCAGTGGATGCACCAAAACAAGGACAAAAACGCAAGAGTAACAAGATGGTTCCTGTCGCTGCAACCCTTCCACTTCACAGTAAGACATCGGTCTGGAACCCAACATGGCAATGCGGATGGCCTGTCGAGAGTGCACTGCTTTCCGACCCAAGTAGTAGCCCAACCCCGTAGTGTTGAGCGGGGGGGGGGAGGGGAATATTTGGCAAACCCAGGACAAACAGCTACAAAGGGGGGGGGGGAAGTAAGTAGTCCCAGGGGGTTAAAAGGCCTCTCCCAATCCACTGAGGAGAGAGAACCAGGGGAAAATAAGGTTCAGCTGGAAAAGGGTTACCAGGGAACTAATTAGGTTCAGCTGGCTCCAACTGCTGGAGACCTTTTTAAACCCTCCCCGGCGTGGAAGGGGGGGGGGAAGAGTGAGAGAAGCAGGGAAGCTGCCAGTAAGGTAGGTGCAGCAAGGCTCTGAAGCCTTCCGGCCAGGAAGGCTGCACTCTGTCCCCAGTGGGGGAGAAAAACAAGAGCAAGGGACTGACTAAGGGAAGGAATAGCCAGACCCTGTGCTACCTACAAGGGTTTGCCTTGCCAAGCCTCTGTCTCCAAGGCTAAAAAGGACTGAGCTTGCTGAGGAGAAGCAGGTACTTTGCCACAACGTGTTTGACCTGTTCTGAACAGGTTAACTCGTCTACTTGGAACCATGGAGGAGCCACGCTTTCAGGTGGAGCTTCTGCAGCTGTGGATGGGGGATCTGACTGTTGTCTTGGGATAGGTGGTCCGACCTCATCGGGAGAGTTCGTGGCGGACAGACTGACATGTGCAGCATGTAAGGGTACCAGGTCTGCCTGGGCCATACTGGGGCGATTAAGATAATCTTGGCTTTGTCGTCCCTGATCTTGTGTAGGACCCTGTGTCTGTGTGGGATCAGTGGGAATGCATACATAAGTGTCTTGTCCCATAGAATTAGGAAAGCGTCTCCCAGAAAGCGGAGAGCTGTGCCCCGCTTTGGAGCAAGAGAGGGCATTCATGGTTCCATGTTGTGGCAAATAGGTCAATAGACGGGAATCCCCATAGGTGGAATATTTGTTGTGCGACTGTCGAATTCAGTTCCCATTCGTGTTCCTGTGAAAATCGTCTGCTTAGTGTATCGTCCGTAGTATTCTGACATCCCAGTAGGTATGAAGCGGAGATGTCGATGTGATGCTGGATGCAACAGTTCCATAGTTTCATCGCTTCCATGCATAGGGAACGCGATCGGGCCACGCCTTGTCTGTTGATGTAAAACATGCATGCGATATTGTCTGTCATTATTCAGATTCATTTGTTTCTTATGAGCAGTAGGAAGTGAAGGCAGGCATTCCGTACTGCCCTGAGTTCTAGAAGGTTTATGTGTAGGTGTGATTCCAACGTTGACCACCTTCCTTGTATCGTGTAGTGGTCGAGGTGTGCTCCCAGCCCAGTAGGGAGGCATCTGTAGTGATCATGATGGAGGGAAGTCTGTGGTGGAAGGGGACACCTATGAAGAAGTTACTCACCTTGTGCAGTAACGATGGTTCTTCAAGATGTGTGTCCCTGTGGGTGCTCCACTCTAGGTGTTGGCGTGTCCCTGCGCCGGAGATTGGAGATTTCTCGCAGCAGTACTCGGTCGGGGGAAGGGGGCGCACAGGAGTCGTCTTGTGCAGCCATTGGCACCTCCTGTAGTGTGCGCTCCCCTGACCGTCCCCTCCGTTCCTTCTCCACCGCAGAGCTCAGCTGTGTGAACTTCGAAGTAGAGGGGAGGAGGTGGGTAGTGGAGCACTGTGGCAGGGCAAAGATTCACCAGCGCGGCGCCTCCTGCTGGTTGTCCAGGGAATTAGCTCTTTTCCAGCTCCGGAGCGCCCTCTGCCAGCTGATGTCTTGCCTGCCACTGGCCCCCGTGTCCCTCCTGGACCCCGGTGCCCCTTCTCTTGGGGTTCTGCCCTCTGCAGTACTCCCACGGTCTCTGGGTCTCCCCACCCGGGGGATCCCCCAACCCCCCTATCCCCACCTTGCCTCAGTGGCTACTGCCAGTCACCATCTAGCCCCCGCTCACTGGGGCAGACTGCAGTCTATAAACCACTCATCATCGGCAAGGGGGGTTGGACCAGCTGCCTCCGCCTATTCCTGGGCTACCCCGCTGCAGCCCTAGTACCCTTTTTGTGGGCCCTTAACTCAGCCTGCAGCCTGGGGCTTAGCTAGGCTGGAGCTCCCCAGCTCCCTCTGCCCTTCCCCAGCACTGCTCCACCCTAGGTACCCTCCTCAGCTTCCCAGGCAGCCCAGTCCTTCTCTCTCAAGAGGCTAGAGAGAGTGTGTCTCCAGCTCCTGGCCCCCAGCCCTCTTATAAGGGCCAGCTAGGCCCTGATTGAGCTGGCCACAGATGTGGCTGCTTCCCCCAATCAGCCTAGCTTGGCTGCTTTTAACTCTTTTTTCCAGCCACAGCCCTCTCCAGGGCTGCTTTCAACCCCTGTTCTGCGGGAGTGGGGCAGCCGCCCCACTACAAGCACCCACAGGGACACACATCTCGAAGAATCATTGTTACTGCATAAGATGAGTAACTTCTTCTTCTTCTTCTTCGAGTGGTGTCCCTGTGGGTGCTCCACTCTAGGTGCTTATAGAGCAGTACCCCACCAGGGGTGGTAGGGGTTCGGAGTTATGTATAAGTGTGTGATGAGAGCACTGAAAGGCCAACGATAGAGTTTGAGACAAAGCCTTGGGTGATAGCGTAATGCTTTGCAAAAGTGTGCTCCAATGTCGAGGTTGCAGCTCTACAAATATCTATTAAGGGGACATTGTTCAAGAATGCAATCGATGTCACCATGGCTCGCATTGAGTGGGATCTGATGCCCACGGGGGGTTCTTTGTGATGCAGGTGGTAGCAAGTTTGAATACAGGTAGAGACCCATTTGGAGAGTCTCTGGGTCGATATTGTAGAGACCTTGGAGCGCTCTGCTGTAGAGACGAATAGTCTTGGTGACTTGCAAAATGGTTTAGTTCTGTCCAAGTAGAAGGCTACAGCCCATCTGACATCTAGCATGTGCAACGTTGCTTCTCGAGAGTCGTTATGTAGCTTGGGATAGAAGGCAGGAAAGTGTATGGTTTGGTTAATATGAAAATTTGTAGCCACTTTGGGCAAGTATTTTGGGTGAGGATGTAACATGATTTTGTGTTTGGTAAATACAGTGTACGGTGGTTCAGCCATCAATGCTCCTATTTCGCTGACACGTCTTGCAGACGTGATTGCCACTAGGAATGCGACCTTCATTGACATATGAAGGAGCAAGCAGGTTGCTAGAGGTTCAAAGGGTGGTCTTGTGAGACATTTGAGCACAAGATTGAGATCCCCGGTGGTGCAGGTTGGCATACTTCTGGGTACATGTTCTGTATACCTGCTAGAAAGCGCCGTGTAATCGGCTCAGCGAATATGGAAGCCCCTTCTATCTGTTTGTGGAGGGCCGTAATGGTAGCGAGGTGTACTTTAATAGAGCTTATGGCTAACCCCGTTTCCTTCAGTTCTAGTAGGTAGTCTAGGATCATAGATAGAGGCGCCTTGGTTGTGTCCAGCTGTTTTTGTTGACACCAAAGGGAGAATCTTCTCCACTTGTGGCGGTAAGTATTTCTAGTGGTGAGGTGATGGCTATTTAGTAATACCTGTTTTACTTTCTCCGAACAGTTCAATTCCCCATGTTGGAACCAGAGAGGAGCCATGCTTTGAGAAGGAATTTCGCTGGGTCTGGATGGAGCGTCAGGCCCTTGTTCTGGGACAGGAGGTCCATTCGGAAAGGCAGCGGTTGTGGGGCACAGACTGCTAGACGTGAGAGGTACGGAAACCAAGTCTGTCTGGGCCATGTGGGGACAATGAGAATGATGTATGCTCTGTCAAGTCATAGCTTGCGGATGACCCGTGGGATCAGTGGTATCGGCAGGAAGGCGTACATAAGTGATGTGTTCCACAGGATGAGGAAGGCATCCCCTAATGATCCCAGTGCCAGGCCTTCCCTGGAGCAAAATAGTGGACATTTGTGATTTGTCGCTGAGATGAAAAGGTCGATTACTGGGTGACCCCATTTTTGGAATATTGTGTCGAGAACACTGTCGTGAATTTCCCACTCGTGTTCCTGTGAGAAGTGCCTGCTGAGGTTGTCAGCTGTAGTGTTTTGGCACCCTGGTAGGTATGATGCTGTG
The DNA here is from genome assembly GCA_003942145.1 of Platysternon megacephalum. NCBI lineage: Eukaryota > Metazoa > Chordata > Testudines > Platysternidae > Platysternon > Platysternon megacephalum. The sequence continues at coordinate 2,409,324 of QXTE01000149.1, read as the reverse complement.
ATGTTTATATTGTTGCGGATGCAGAAGTTCCATAAATTCATGGCTTCTACGCATAGCGAGTGAGACCTGGCTCCTCCTTGGCGATTGATGTAAAACATGCACGGCACATTGTCAGTGAGAATAGAGATTGAGGTTTCTCGTATGAGTGGGAGGAAGTGTCGGCATGCATTGCGTACCACACGGAGTTCCAGGAGATTGATATGTAGTCGGGTTTCCGTCGCAGACCACTTGCCTTGTACATTGTGGTGACCCAAGTGGGTGCCCCAACCTATCAGGGAGGCATCTGTTGTAATAGTCACTGATGGGGGGTCTTGTTGAAAGGGAATCCCAGAGCATACATTCCCTGGTTGTGTCCACCATTGTAGGGAGAGGATAACCCTTGGTGGTAGTGTCACACGTCTGTTGAGAGAGTGTTTGCTGAGTGCATAGACTGTGCTCAACCAGTGCTGCAGACAGCACGTATGGAGTCTGGCATACTTTACTACGAAAGTCGTAGCTGCCATATGTCCCAGAATCTGAAGGCATGTCCTCACTGAAGTTTGTGGGCTGATGGTCACCATGGAAATAAGATTGGTCAATGTAGTGAATCTGCGGTTTGGCAATATTGCCTTGGCTTGTATGGAGTCTAGGTCGGCTCCGATAAACTCCAATCGCTGGGTTGGTTCCAGGATGGATTTCTTTTCGTTTATCTGTAGACCTAGCTGGTGAAACAGGTCTATTGTGGTCTTCAGCACGCCTGCCGTTTCTTGCCAGCTGGCACCCTTCACAAGGCAATCGTCCAAATAGGGGAAGATTATGACTCCTTTGCGTCGTAAAAGTGCTGCTACTACCGCGAGCGTTTTTGAGAATACGCGGGGAGCAGTGGACAGTCCGAAGGGAAGGACCCTATATTGGTAGTGGTTGGGTCCTACTGTGAACCTCAGGAACCATCTGTGGACAGGATGTATTGTAATATGGAAGTATACATCTTGGAGGTCGAGAACTGCAAACCAGTCCCCCCTGTCTAGCGCTGGGATTATTGTGGTCAGAGTGACCATTTTGAACCTGTGGTTGAGTACAAACCTGTTGAGTTTTCGGAGATCTAAGATTGGTCTCCATTCCCCTCCTTTCTTCTCTGTCAGGAAATATTTGGAATAAAAACCCCTCCCTCAGTATTGATGTGGTACTGGTTCTACAGCACCCTGCAGTAGGAGGTGGTCTACTTCCTGTTGCAGAAGGTGCTCATGAGAGGGGTCCCTGAAGAGGGATGGGGGAGGGGGAGGATGGCTGTGAGAGGAATGGTGTAGCCAGATTGTATGATCTCCAAACCCCATTGATCTGTGGTTATCACAGCCCAGGCATGGTAAAATGGGCGGTGATCAAAATTGTGGGATGGGGTATCTGTTGGCGCTAGAGGTGTGGGGAGGTCGTGCATACCCTCGACCAAGACTTCAAAATTGTGGCTTAGATGTAGATGGATGGGTGGACGAGGCCTGGTTCTGTGGAGATTGTCATCTCTGAGCCCGTTGGGTCTGTTCTGAGTGAAGTATCATGGTTGTTGACGGTTAAACGAGGTGTCTCGTGACCTCTGGTATGGTGTAAAATGAGGGTGTTTGTCAGGCGGTGGGTGTATGCCTAGTGTACGCAGCGTCGCTCGAGAGGCCTTCATGGTATGGAGGACGTCGTCTGTTTGAGGATGAGAATAGTTTATCCCTATCGAAGGGGAGGTCCTCCACTTTTAGCTGTAGTTCTTTTGGAATTCCTGAAGCCTGCAACCATGATGTTCTTCTCATAACCACAGCTGTTGCAGTTGTTCGGGCAGCTGTGTCCGCTACATCCATTGAGGCTTGCAGAGCTGTGCAGGCTATTAACTGACCCTCGTTGATAATGGCGTTGAGCTGAGGACGTTTATGCTCGGGGAGGTCCTCCATGAGCTCTTGTATTTTATTATAGTTAGAGTAGTCGTAATTTGCTAGTAGAGCAGAATAGTTGGCAACTGTAAGCAGAAGGCTGGCTGACGAGTAAACTTTCCACCCAAAGAGGTCCAGTCTCTTGTGTTCTTTATCTTGCAGTGAGGCTGGAAATGAGGCTGTTTACTGCACTGATTAGCAGCCTCTACTACCAGAGAACAGGCTTGAGGGTGTGAAAACAAAAATTCCATGCCTTTGGCTGGAACAAAGTATTTTCTGTCAGCCCTTTTGTTGGTGGGTGGTGCTGATAAGAACATAAGAACATAAGAAAAGCCGTACCGGGTCAGACCAAAGGTCCATCTAGCCCAGTATCTGTCTACCGACAGTGGCCAATGCCAGGTGCCCCAGAGGGAGTGAACCTAACAGGCAATGATCAAGTGATCTCTCTCCTGCCATCCATCTCCATCCTCTGACGAACAGAGGCTAGGGACACCATTCTTACCCATCCTGGCTAATAGCCATTTATGGACTTAGCCACCATGAATTTATCCAGTCCCCTTTTAAACATTGTTATAGTCCTAGCCTTCACAACCTCCTCAGGTAAGGAGTTCCACAAGTTGACTGTGCGCTGCGTGAAGAAGAACTTCCTTTTATTTGTTTTAAACCTGCTGCCTATTAATTTCATTTGGTGACCCCTAGTTCTTGTATTATGGGAATAAGTAAATAACTTTTCCTTATCCACTTTCTCAACATCACTCATGATTTTATATACCTCTATCATGTCCCCCCTTAGTCTTCTCTTTTCCAAGCCGAAGAGTCCCAGCCTCTCTAATCTCTCCTCGTATGGGACCCTCTCTAAACCCCTAATCATTTTAGTTGCCCTTTTCTGAACCTTTTCTAGTGCTAGAATATCCTTTTTGAGGTGAGGAGACCACATCTGTACACAGTATTCGAGATGTGGGCGTACCATGGATTTATATAAGGGCAATAATATATTCTCTGTCTTATTCTCTATCCCCTTTTTAATGATTCCTAACATCCTGTTTGCTTTTTTGACCGCCTCTGCACACTGCGTGGACATCTTTAGAGAACTATCCACAATGACGCCAAGATCTTTTTCCTGACTCGTTGTAGCTAAATTAGCCCCCATCATGTTGTATGTATAGTTGGGGTTATTTTTTCCAATGTGCATTACTTTACATTTATCCACATTAAATTTCATTTGCCATTTTGTTGCCCAATCACTTAGTTTTGTGAGATCTTTTTGAAGTTCTTCACAATCTGCTTTGGTCTTAACTATCTTGAGTAGTTTAGTATCATCTGCAAACTTTGCCACCTCACTGTTTACCCCTTTCTCCAGATCATTTATGAATAAATTGAATAGGATTGGTCCTAGGACTGACCCTTGGGGAACACCACTAGTTACCTCTCTCCATTCTGAGAATTTACCATTAATTCCTACCCTTTGTTCCCTGTCCTTTAACCAGTTCTCAATCCATGAAAGGACCTTCCCTTTTATCCCATGACAGCTTAATTTACGTAGGAGCCTTTGGTGAGGGACCTTGTCAAAGGCTTTCTGGAAATCTAAGTACACTATGTCCACCGGATCCCCCTTGTCCACATGTTTGTTGACCCCTTCAAAGAACTCTAATAGATTAGTAAGACACGATTTCCCTTTACAGAAACCATGTTGACTCTTGCTCAAGAGTTTATGTTTTTCTATGTGTCTGACAATTTTATTCTTTACTATTGTTTCAACTAATTTGCCCGGTACCGACGTTAGACTTACCGGTCTGTAATTGCCGGGATCACCCCTAGAGCCCTTTTTAAATATTGGCGTTACATTAGCTAACTTCCAGTCATTGGGTACCGAAGCCGATTTAAAGGACAGGTTACAAACCTTAGTTAATAGTTCCGCAACTTCACATTTGAGTTCTTTCAGAACTCTTGGGTGAATGCCATCTGGTCCCGGTGACTTGTTAATGTTGAGTTTATCAATTAATTCCAAAACCTCCTCTAGTGACACTTCAATCCGTGACAGTTCCTCAGATTTGTCACCTACAAAAGCCAGCTCAGGTTGGGGAATCTCCCTAACATCCTCGGCCGTGAAGACTGAAGCAAAGAATCCATTTAGTTTCTCCGCAATGACTTTATCATCTTTAAGCGCTCCTTTTGTATTTTGATCATCAAGGGGCCCCACTGGTTGTTTAGCAGGCTTCCTGCTCCTGATGTACTTAAAAAACATTTTGTTATTACCTTTGGAGTTTTTGGCTAGCCGTTCTTCAAACTCCTCTTTGGCTTTTCTTATTACACTCTTGCACTTAAGTTGGCAGTGTTTGTGCTCCTTTCTATTTGCCTCACTAGGATTTGACTTCCACTTTTTAAAGGAAGTCTGATGCCGGTGTTTACCACATTACGTCTGCAGGCTCCATTATTGGAAAAGAGTCCAGCGGAGGGCAACAAAAATGATTAGGGGGCTGGAGCACATGAGTTATGAGGAGAGGCTGAGGGAACTGGGATTGTTTAGTCTGCAGAAGAGAAGAATGAGGGGGGATTTGATAGCTGCTTTCAACTACCTGAAAGGGGGTTCCAAAGAGGATGGATCTAGACTGTTCACAGTGGTACCAGATGACAGAACAAGGAGTAATGGTCTCAAGTTGCAGTGGGGGAGGTTTAGATTGGATATTAGGAAAAACTTTTTCACTAGGAGGGTGGTGAAGCACTGGAATGGGTTACCTAGGGAGGTGGTGGAATCTCCTTCCTTAGAGGTTTTTAAGGTCAGGCTTGACAAAGCCCTGACTGTGATGATTTAGTTGGGATTAGGTCCTGCTTTGAGCAGGGGGTTGGACTAGATGACCTCCTGAGGTCCCTTCCAACCCTGATATTCTATGATTCTATGATTATAGCCTCATCCATGGGGAGAGCAATCTTGGTCAATGATGCCGGTTGTAAGATTTTTAACAATTTATGTTGTTTCTCCTGCACCTCATGTAAGGCAATTTCTTGGCTGTTTGCTACTCTTTTGAAGAGTTCTTGGAACGGTTTCAGGTCATCTGGTGTCGTAGGGTTAGACTGCGTCACCGCTTTGTCTGATGCAGAAGATGAGTGTGGGGCAGGTGGTGAATCATCCAGGTCTGCCTGAGATAGTATCTCTTCCTCTTCTATCTCTGTCTTAGGGGGGTCAGAGGTTTCTCTGTGTGGTAATGATGGGTGTACTCTGGAACCTCTTGTTGCTGGGGAAGGGGGACCAGAATAGCAGTTCTGGTATGTGGGCCAAGGACTCCATCGTGGCCATTGCATGGGGTAAGGTGGTAATGGGTAAGGCCAGTGCTGTGCATACCAGGGCTGTGAATGCTCAGAGGGATGAGGCTTAGGCTTCACAGCATTCCATGTAGGTCTCATCTGTGATGGGGATGAACGTTGAGAGGAGAAGCAGTTGTCCTAAACGTCTCCTTTCTCGCCACTATGCATGGAGAGTGGTGCAGGAGATGAAGGATGGTACTGTGCTATGTAGCTTGGGGAGTGTTCGGTGCCAAGCAGTGGTGACTGCGGTGCCAAAAAAACTGCTATGTCAGCAGGATGCAGGAGTTCCTCTGGTCCCGCCTTGGAGTTGTGGTCAACTGTTGGAGCACTGACCGGTGCTGGATTCGGCTTGTTAGGCGGCAGCAAGTCTTGGGTCGGTGCCAGTAGCGGCAGCATTGATTGCGGTGCCGCTGCCTGTGCCGTGATCTGCATCGGGGTAGTCGGTGCCATGGAGGAGACTTGACATCTCAACTCCGGTGCTGCGCTTTGGGGCTCAGCAGGGGTCCGCTGAGGGACAGTGCCGGAGGAGCCCAGTGCCTCGTAAGTGCTACCTCTGGATGAGTGGAGCACTGAGGGTAAAGACCTCGCTGGGGATCCTCTCTTTTTCTGAGAGACCCTTGCTGGAGAGGTCAAGGCTCGCTTCCTGACAGTTTTGGAAGTCGGAGCCTTATCAGAGCTCAGGGATCTCGGTTTATGAGACTCCCCGGAGGACGTCTCTTGCAGAGGTTGGAGGGATTTCTCCAGCAGAAGCATTTTCAAGTGGAGATCCCTGTCACGTCTTGCCCTTGTCGTTAAGTTGGTGCAATGTATGCATTTCTGGGAGATATGAGTTTCTCCCAGACAGCAAATGCAGGATGTGTGGCCATCAGAGACCGGCATCGGTTCACGGCAGGAGTCACACTTTTTAAATCCTGTTGAGCCCAGCATGACTGCAGTTAAGCCTCTCCCGCCTCTCGAGAGATAAGGGTGGGAGTTAATTGTAATGGGAAACTGTAGAAACTGTTCCCAAACGGGGAGTTAAGGAGAGAAAAAGTCTTCTTCTTTCTTCTCTTTTCCTTTTTTTTTTAAGAAAAACCTCTAAGAGGAACTAACTATGTTACTATGTATAGACTAGGGGTATGTCTACACTACGAAATTAGGTCGAATTTATAGAAGTCGATTTTTTAGGAAGCGATTTTATACAGTCGATTGTGTGTGTTCCCACTAAGAGCATTAAGTCGGCAGAGTGCGTCCACAGTATCGAGGCTAGCGTGGACTTTCGGAGCGTTGCACTGTGGGTAGCTATCCCACAGTTCCCGCAGTCTCCGCCACCCACTGGAATTCTGGGTTGAGCTCCCACTGCCTGATGGGGCAAAAACATTGTTGCGGGTGGTTTTGGGTACATGTCGTCAGTCGCCCCTCCCTCCGTGGGAGCAACGGCAGACAATCGTTTCGCACCATTTTTCCGTGCAAACGCCATACCACAGCAAGCATGCAGCCCGCTCAGCTCAGCCGCCGCTGTTGTGTCCTGGGTGCTGCTGGCAGCAGATGGTGCAGTAGGGCTGCAAACCATTGTCACACTTCCGCTGCCACTCTGCTCTCCTGTTTTGGCAGCAGACGGCGCAGTAGGGCTGCAAACCATTGTCACGCTTCCGCTGCCACTCTGCTCTCCTTCGGACACCATACCACGGCAAGCATGGAGCCCGCTCAGATCACTGCGGCAGTTATGAGCACTGTAAACACCTTGCGCATTATCCTGCAGCATATGCAGCACCAGAACCTGCAAAAGCAGGCAAGGAGGCGACGGCAGCGCGGTGATGAGAGTGATGAGGACATGGACACAGAATTCTCTCAAAGCACGGGCCCTGGCAATTTGGACATCATGGTGGTAATGGGGCAGGTTCATGCCGTGGAACGCTGATTCTGGGCCCGGGAAACAAGCACAGACTGGTGGGACCGCATAGTGTTGCAGGTATGGGATGATTCCCAGTGGCTGTGAAACTTTCACATGTGTAAGAGCACTTTCATGGAACTTTGTGACTTGCCCTGCCCTGAAGCGCAAGAATACCAAGATGAGAGCAGCCCTCACAGTTCACAAGCGAGTGGCGATAGCCCTCTGGAAGCTTGCAACGCCAGACAGCTACCCGTCAGTCGGGAATCAATTTGGAGTCGGTAAATCTACTGTGGGGGCTGCTGTGATCCAAGTAGCCAACGCAATCACTGAGCTGCTGCTATCAAGGGTAGTGACTCTGGGAAATGTGCAGGTCATAGTGGATGGCTTTGCTGCAATGGGATTCCCTAACTGTGGTGGGGCGATAGACGGAACACATATCCCTATCTTGGGACCGGAGCACCAAGGCAGCCAGTACATAAACCGAAAGGGGTACTTTTCAATGGTGCTGCAAGCACTGGTGGATCACAGGGACGTTTCACCAACATCAACGTGGGATGGCCGGGAAAGGTACATGACGCTCGCATCTTCAGGAACTCTGGTCTGTCTGAACGGCTGCAGCAAGGGACTTACTTTCCAGACCAGAAAATAACTATTGGGGATGTTGAAATGCCTATAGCAGTAGTTCTCAAACTTTTGTACCAGTGACCCCTTTCACATAGCAAACCTCTGAGTGCGACCCCCCCCTTATAAGTTAAAACCACTTTTTATATAGTTAACACCATTATAAATGCTGGAGGCAAAGCGGGGTTTGGGGTGGAGGCTGACAGCTTGCGACCCCCCACGTAATAACCTTGTGTCCCCCTGAGGGGTCCTGACCCCCAGTTTGAGAACCCCTGGCCTATAGTTATCCTTGGGGACCCACCTACCCCTTAATGCCATGGCTCATGAAGCCATACACAGGCAGCCTGGACAGTAGTCAGGAGCTGTTCAACTATAGCCTGAGCAAGTGCAGAATGGTGGTAGAATGTGCATTTGGACGTTTAAAAGCGTGCTGGCGCAGTTTACTGGCTCGGTTAGACCTCAGCTAAACCAATATTCCCAGTGTTATTACTGCTTGCTGTGTGCTCCACAATATCTGTGAGAGCAAGGGGGAGATGTTTATCGCGGGGTGGGAGGTTGAGGCAAATCGCCTGGCCGCTGATTACGCGGAGCCCGACACCAGGGTGGTTAGAAGAGCACAGCAGGGCGCGCTGCGCATCAGAGAAGCTTTGAAAACCATTTCATGACTGGCCAGGCTACGGTGTGAAAGTTCTGTTTGTTTCTCCTTAATGAAATCCTGCCCCCTTGGTTCACTCTACTTCCCTGTAAGCCAACCGCCCTCCCCTCCCCCATCAATCACCGCTTGCAGAGGCAATAAAGTAATTGTTGTTTCAAATTCATGCATTCTTTATTAATTCATCACACAAATAGGGGGATAACTGCCAAGGTAGCCTGGGAAGGGTGGTGGAGGAGGGAAGCACCGGGTGGGGTGGTGGAAGAGGGAAGGACAAGGCCACACTGCACTTCAAAACTTATTGAATGCCAGCCTTCTGTTGCTTGGGCAGGCCGCTGGGGTGGAGTGGTTGGGTGCTCGGAGGCCCCCTCCCCCGTGCGTTCTTGGGCATCTGGGTGAGGAGGCTATGGAACTTGGGGAGGAGGGTGGTTGGTTACACGGGGCTGCAGTGGTGTTCTGTGCTCCTGCTGCCTTTCCTGCACCTCAACCATACACTGGCGCATATCAGTTTGATCCTCCAGTAGCTTCAGCATTGCATCCTGTCTCCTCTCATCACGCTGCCGCCACCGCTTCTCTTGCTCCAGCCATCTATCCTCTCGCGCATCCCTCCTATCCTTGCGTTCATTTTGTGCTTTCCTGGACTCTAAGATTGTCTGCCTCCACGCATTCTGCTGGGCTCTTTCAGTGCGGGAGGACTGCATGAGCTCAGAGAACATTTCATCGCGAGTGCGTTTTTTTCACCTTCTTATCTGCGCTAGCCTCTGGGATGGAGATGATAGGGGGAGAGTTGAAACATTTGCAGCTGCGGGAGGAAAAAAAGGGAGAGTTGGGTTGGCCATTTATAATGGGTTGGCCATTTAAAAGGAGGGGCTGCGGTTTTCAGGTTAACGTGCAGCACAAACCCAACTAACCCCCCTACACCCAATTCTCTGGGATGATTGCTTCACCCCTCCCCGCACCGTGTGGCTAACAGCGGGGATGATTTCTTTTCAGCCAGAGGCACACAGCCCAGCAGGAATAGCCACCTCTGAATGTCCCCTTAATAAAATTCCCCTATTTCAACCAGGTGACCATGAATGATATCCCTCTCCTGAGGATAACACAGAGAGATAAAGAACGGATGTTGCTTGACTGCATTCCAGTAGCTTTACTGGCCGCGAATACATCCCAAGTCTTCAGGGCAAATTAATCATTAAACACGCTTGCTTTTAAACCATGTATATTTACAAAGATACACTTACCAGAGGTGCCTTCTCCGCCTTCAAGGTCCGGGAGCCTGGGTTGGGAGAGTTGGGAGGGTAATGTCTCCAGGGTGATAAACAGTTCCTGGCTGTCGGGGAGAACGGTTTCTCCGCTTGCCTGCTGTGCGCTATCTTCAACCTCCTCGTCCCCAAAATCCTCATCCCTGTTGCGTGAGACTCCCTTGCAGGAGTCCACGTACAGGTGTGGGGTAGTTGTAGGGGCACCCCCTAGAATTGCATGCAGCTCATGACAGAAGTGGCATGTCTGGGGGTCTGACCCGGAGCGGCCGTTTGCCTCTTTGGGTTTTTTTTGAGCTCCTTAAGTTTCACGCGGCACTGCTGCGGGTCCCTGTTATAGCCTCTGTCCTTCATGTCCTTGGAGATTTTTTCAAATATTTTGGCATTTTGTATTTTGGAACGGAGTTCTGATAGCACAGATTCATCTCCCCATACAGGGATCAGATCCAGTACCTCCCGTTCGGTCCATGCTGGAGCTCTTTTGTGATTCTGGGACTCCATGGTCACCTCTGCTGATGAGCTCTACATGGTCACCTGTGCTGATCAGCTTGACACGCTGGCCAAACAGGAAATGAAATTCAAAAGTTCGTGGGGCTTTTCCTGTCTACCTGGCCAGTGCATCTGAGTTGAGAGTGCTGTCCAGAGCGGTCACAATGGAGTACTCTGGGATAGCTCCCGGAGGCCAATACCGTCGAATTACGTCCACAATATCCCCCAAATTCGACCCGGCAATGTCGATTTCAGCGCTAATCCCCTTGTCAGGGAGGAGTACAGAAATTGATTTTAAGACCCCTTTAAGTCGACAAAAATGGCTTCGTCTTGTGGGTTACATCGATCTAACGCTGCTAAATTCGACCTAAACTCATAGTGTAGACCAGGGCTAAGTACAAACTAAAAAGAAGTTCCTATGTAACTTGTAACTTTTTTTTTCCCCCAGAAAGTATCAGAGAGAGCACTGCCGCAGAGCTCTGTCTGCAGCCGAGGACGGTTGAGAAGGAATTGAGGGGACGGTCGGGGGAGCGCGCGCTACAGGAGGTGCCAACGGCTGCACGAGACGACTCCTGTGCGCGTCCTTCCCCCGACCGAGTACTGCTGCGAGAAATCTCCGATCTCTGGCGCAGGGACGCACCGACACCTAGAGTGGAGCACCCACAGGGACCCCACTCAAAGAAGAAGCAGATGTTCTCTGTTTTTGTCCACCATTGTAATGATGTTAGTACAGCGGTGGTGGTGTTACCATCATGTTGAGTCTGTGCTTGGTGGGTCTGTATACCGAGCTCATCCAGCCCTGGAGGCACCTCATGTGTAGTCTGGGGTATTTCACCATGAACGTGGTGGTGGCCATGTGACCCAGTAGTTGTAGGCATGTTCGTGCCTTGATTCCTGGGCAGATCGACATAGTTTCTATGAAGCATTTGATGGCCAGGAATCTGGCCTGAGCTGAGTCAAGATAGGCCCCAATGAACTCTAGTTGTTGTGTGGGTATCAAAGTGGATTTTTTTAAATTTATTTGCAGCCCTAGTTTTTGGAAGAGGTTGATGGCGAGTCTTGTGATTGTTTCTGTCTCCTTGTATGAATGACCCTTGATGAGGCAGTCGTTCAGGTCTGGGAAAAATATGATCCCCTGTTTGCGTAGGTGAGCTGCGACTACTGCCAGGGTTTTGGAGAATACCCTCAATGCAGTGGAGAGACCGAATGGGAGCACTCTGTACTGGAAATGTTCATGTCTCACTGTGAATTGGAGGAATTGTTTGTGTGCCGGATGTATTGAGATGTGGAAATATGCATCTTGTAGGTCGAGGGCTGAGAACCAGTCCCCCTATTCCAGCGCTGGGATTATTGTGCCCAGTGTGACCATCTTGAATTTTTGGGAGCATATGAATTTGTGGAGTCTTCGTAGGTCTAGTATCGGTCGCCATCCGCCACTTTTCTTCTGGGTTAGGAAATAGTGGGAATAAAATCCCTTCCCTCTGTATTGTGTTGGTACTGGTTCTACGGCACCTAGCTGAAGAAGATGATAAACTTCAAGTCGTAGTAGGTGCTTGTTAGAAAGGTCCCTGAAGAGGGACAGGGAAGGGGGTAGGGTAGGTGGGCAAGAAGTAAAAGGGATGGAGTAGCCCAAATACACTATCTCCAGAACCCAGCGGTCTTGCATGATTTGCTGCCATTGTGGAAATGACGTAGGCGGTGGCCAAATGGGCAGGTAAGTGCTGGTGTTAGGGGGTGGTCGCTCAGACCCTCGACCAATCCTTCAAAATTGTGGTTTGTTTCCTGATGGTTGGGACGCTGACTGGTCTGATTGGTTCTGTCTAAGCCTGGGTGGTCTATTGCAGTTTCTTGCCGCTTCATAGGGTCTGGATTGCGGGTGGTTGTATTGTGGTGCCCCGGGTCTCCAGTATGGCTGATACCTCTTTCTTTTTGGGAGCGGAGTGTATATGCCCAGGGTACACAGGGTATCGTGAGTCCTTCATTGTGTACAGGACCTAGTCTGTTTTTGCTGAAAATAGTTTCTCCTTGTCGAAGGGCAGGTCCTCTATCTTTAATTGGAGCTCCTTTGGGATGCCAGATGATGATAGCCATGAAGCTCTGTGTATGACCACTGCGGTAGCTGTAGTACGGGCTGCCGTATCAGCCATGTCCAGGGAAGCCTGTAGGGCCATTCTGGCGACCAGCTGTCCCTTGACCAGGACCAATTTGAATTGGGCTCTCCTGTCCTCTGGTATATCGGTGGTAAATTTGAAAACTTTGCCATAGTTGTCAAAATTGTACTTGGCAAGGAGGGCGCTATAGTTGGCTATTTTGAATTGTAGTGTGGATGATGTATATACCTTGCAGCCTAGGAGGTCTAGGCGCTTGCAGTCCTTATCTTGTGGCGTGGATCAGTGTTGAGGTTGTTTGCCCTGTGGGTTGCTGCTTCAACCACCAGGGAATTGGGTTGTGGGTGGGCAAATAGGAAGTCCATGCCCTTGGCCGGGACATAATATTTGCGATCCACCCTCTTGTATGTTGGTGGAGCTGTAGCACGGGTCTGCCATATGTTTTCAGCAGGTTCTAGGATGGCATCATTTATAGGAAGTGCAATTTTTGATGCCAAAGAGGGTTGCAAAATTTGTAAGAGCTTGTGTTAATTCTCTTGAACCTCCTCTAATGGAATGTCCTGACTGATTGCTATTCGTTTGAACAGCTCCTGAAACTGTTTGAAGTAGTCAGCCAGAGTGGGTGGAGGTGGCATGATGGCTTCATCTAGAGACTAGGAGGAGTTGTGTTCTGGGGACACTGTCTTAGATACGGCCTCTTCCTCAGGCTCCTCTGATGGGTCCTCTGTGTCCATGGATGTAGGCTGCACAGGGAATACCGATTGGGACCGAAGTTTTGCCGTGGGTGTGAGGAAGTGCGGGCATGGTGAGCCTTATAAGCTGCCCATGCATCCCATGGTGGCCATTGCATTGGATATGGCATGTGGGGGCCCATCCATGGGGGGTCATACCATGGCCATTGTGCTTGTTCTTTGTATTGTAAAGCCCCAGTGGTGTGTTTTTGTGGGGGTGTAGGAGAATCTGGCGGTGAGAACACTTGCTCCTCTTGGTTTTGGTCAACATTATCACTATCGGTGAACACTGAATATGCCATGGATGAAGTTGGTTGGATTAAAATAGAACCCTTGGTGCCGAGTAAAGGTGATTCTGGCACCAGTGCTACGGAAATGTCTTTCTGCGTTAAGAATTGTTGCGGTGCCGGTGGGTTGTGATTGGATTCCGATGGTTTAGGCATCTTGTATTTCACTTTAGTAGGTGCCAGTGGCCCCATTGAGGTGCCGTCTGCCGGTGCTGGGAGGTTTGCCGGTGCCAGTACCGAGGGTTGTGTCGGCACCGGAGGTGGCTGTGTGTCCAGTGCCAGTTCCAAGAGGGTGTCAGTGCCGTCGGCGCTGAGGAGGAGACATGGGTAGTTTCATGTCTTGCCTCCTTCGTCTTATGGGCTGGTGCTGGAGGTGCCGGGAGAGTCGTAGGTGCTGGCTGTTGAGGCCATTGGCACTGCTGATAGCGACCTCGCAGGGGACCGCTTCTTTTTAGTCAGTTCCCTGTGTGGGGAGGTCAAGGCTCGCTTCCTCTTCTCCTAAGAGGGTGGAGCCGTGCTCTTGGTCGGTTCCGACTGGGAGGGAGAGCACTTGGGAGGTTTAGATACGTCCTTCTCTGATCCGGGCTGGAGAGATTTCTCCATAAAGATCATTAAACGCGTCGGGCCCTTGCCTTTAAGTTTTTTAAGTGGGCGCACTTGGCTGGAATGTGCGTCTCTCCGAGGCACCGCACTCAGAGTGAGTGTCCGTCAGAGTGCAGCATTGTCTCATTGCAGGAGCTGCATTTTTTAAAACCAGGAGAGCCTGACATGTTAAAGTAAAAGAGTGAGAGGTCACAGTGGACCAAAAATACGTATCAAGATTTTTGCTCTGCGGGGAGCAGCAAGCTTGAAGAAAAACGGGAAAAAAAGGTTTTTTTTAAACTATTAACTATTAACTAACTTATCTAAAGGGAAGGTAAAACTGAGTTAATCTTATCTAATTTTTCTGTCAATAGAGGGCTACAGCACTGCCCCAAGCTCCGTCTTCAGCCGAGGACGGTTCAGAAGGAACTGAGGGGGTTGGGCCGTGCATGCGCTGCACAGACTCAAACGACGCTGCAAGACAGCAGCTGCACACACGCGGCCCGACCAGGCACTGCTACCAAAGATCTCTGATCAACGGCGCCAGGACGCACCATCACCTGGAGTGGAGCACCCACAGGAACAGCACTTGAAGAAGAACTGTCAAATACTGAGATTATCCACTGATCATGGCCTGAACTAGAGAAATAAACACACATTTGGGAGTCGGGAAGTCCTGAGTTTTAATCTTGGTTCTGACAAAGACTTGCTTCAATTTCCCATCTGCAAAGTGGGTCTAATACTTAGTTCCCTCAAAGGGGAGGTTGCATGGTTTACTTTGAACATGTAAACAACACTGTACATATAGGTGGTGAAAATAACTAATTTTAAAATTGTACAAAAGAAAAAGGACACATTTTCTCAAGAATAGTCACCAATGTTTTCTGTTTTGACCTTCTCTAATTGTATGTATTAGTTACTTTGGAATGGATAGTGGGATACATAATTTTTCTCTGACTGAAATTGTCATTATACATGACAAGTATGCACAAATGTACACAAAGATCTATAAGGACTCTGCCATAATGTGCAATATGCTAAAAGAACTTGAGAAAAAGAGGGAAAAGTGCTCACAAACCGGGAAGAATTAGTAGGGGAAGCAAAAGTGGATGGGAACCTGGGAGGCAGTGACCATGAGATGGTCGAGTTCAGGATCCTGACACAAGGAAGAAAGGAAAGCAGCAGAATACGGACCCTGGACTTCAGAAAAGCAGACTTTGACTCCCTCAGGGAACTGATGGGCAGGATCCCCTGGGAGAATAACATGAGGGGGAAAGGAGTCCAGGAGAGCTGGCTGTATTTTAAAGAATCCTTATTGAGGTTGCAGGAACAAACCATCCCGATGTGTAGAAAGAATAGTAAATATGGCAGGCGACCAGCTTGGCTAAACAGTGAAATCCTTGCTGATCTTAAACGCAAAAAAGAAGCTTACAAGAAGTGGAAGATTGGACAAATGACCAGGGAGGAGTATAAAAATATTGCTCAGGCATGCAGGAGTGAAATCAGGAAGGCCAAATCACACTTGGAGTTGCAGCTAGCAAGAGATGTTAAGAGTAACAAGAAGGGTTTCTTCAGGTATGTTAGCAACAAGAAGAAAGTCAAGGAAAGTGTGGGCCCCTTACTGAATGAGGGAGGCAACCTAGTGACCGAGGATGTGGAAAAAGCTAATGTACTCAATGCTTTTTTTGCCTCTGTCTTCACGAACAAGGTCAGCTCCCAGACTGCTGCACTGGGCAGCACAGTATGGGGAGAAGGTGACCAGCCCTCTGTGGAGAAAGAAGTGGTTCGGGACTATTTAGAAAAACTGGACGAGCACAAGTCCATGGGGCCGGATGCGCTGCATCCGAGGGTGCTAAAGGAGTTGGCGGATGTGATTGCAGAGCCATTGGCCATTATCTTTGAAAACTCATGGCGATCGGGGGAGGTCCCGGATGACTGGAAAAAGGCTAATGTAGTGCCCATCTTTAAAAAAGGGAAGAAGGAGGATCCGGGGAACTACAGGCCAGTCAGCCTCACCTCAGTCCCTGGAAAAATCATGGAGCAGGTCCTCAAGGAATCAATTCTGAAGCACTTAGAGGAGAGGAAAGTGATCAGGAACAGTCAGCATGGATTCACCAAGGGCAAGTCATGCCTGACTAACCTAATTGCCTTCTATGAGGAGATAACTGGGTCTGTGGATGAGGGGAAAGCAGTGGATGTGTTATTCCTTGACTTTAGCAAAGCTTTTGATACGGTCTCCCACAGTATTCTTGCCGGCAAGTTAAAGAAGTATGGGCTGGATGAATGGACTATAAGGTGGATAGAAAGCTGGCTAGATCGTCGGGCTCAACGGGTAGTGATCAACGGCTCCATGTCTAGTTGGCAGCCGGTTTCAAGCGGAGTGCCCCAAGGGTCGGTCCTGGGGCCGGTTTTGTTCAATATCTTCATTAATGATCTGGAGGATGGCGTGGACTGCACTCTCAGCAAATTTGCAGATGACACTAAACTGGGAGGAGTGGTAGATACGCTGGAGGGTAGGGATAGGATACAGAGGGACCTAGACAAATTAGAGGATTGGGCCAAAAGAAACCTGATGAGGTTCAACAAGGACAAGTGCAGAGTCCTGCACTTAGGACGGAAGAATCCCATGCACTGTTACAGACTAGGGACCGAGTGGCTAGGCAGCAGTTCTGCAGAAAAGGACCTAGGGGTTACGGTGGACGAGAAGCTGGATATGAGTCAACAGTGTGCCCTTGTTGCCAAGAAGGCTAACGGCATTTTGGGCTGTATAAGTAGGGGTATTGCCAGCAGATCGAGGGACGTGATCGTTCCCCTCTATTCGACATTGGTGAGGCCTCACCTGGAGTACTGTGTCCAGTTTTGGGCCCCACACTACAAGAAGGATGTGGAAAAATTGGAAAGAGTCCAGCGGAGGGCAACAAAAATGATTAGGGGGATGGAGCACATGAGTTATGAGGAGAGGCTGAGAGAACTGGGATTGTTTAGTCTGCAGAAGAGAAGAATGAGGGGGGATTTGATAGCTGCTTTCAACTACCTGAAAGGGGGTTCCAAAGAGGATGGATCTAGACTGTTCACAGTGGTACCAGATAACAGAACAAGGAATAATGGTCTCAAGTTGCAGTGGGGGAGGTTTAGATTGGATATTAGGAAAAACTTTTTCACTAGAAGGGTGGTGAAGCACTGGAATGGGTTACCTAGGGAGGTGGTGGAATGTCCTTCCTTAGAGGTTTTTAAGGTCAGGCTTGACAAAGCCCTGGCTGTGATGATTTAGTTGGGATTAGGTCCTGCTTTGAGCAGGGGGTTGGACTAGATGACCTCCTGAGGTCCCTTCCACCTCTGATATTCTATGATTCTATGATTCTATGAAAGGATCAATGTTATTCAGTATATGCAAGATACTTTTAAAATGAGAATTTAATTGTTGGATTCCAGAGGAATGATTCCAATTATTTGGGCTGGAGAACATAACTTCCTTCAGATGTGTAAATCAAGGAAATGGAATGTATCCAGTAGTCTTTATAGAGTTGAGGTATCAACTCTTGCGATACAGTTTTTATATTCAGAAGCAGGTAAATTAGTGGCTGTGAGCTAGTTTTATTTTTTATTTATAAAAGTTGCTTTTTACCAGCTTACCTGTTTCTAACTGAAGACTTACCAAACTGCGTAGTAGTCAGCAAACTAAACTCAGCTCTCTGTAAAACTTGTGTAGATCTGGATGTACAGAACCTATCACTAAGGGCAGATTTTGACCCAGTTTTACAAGCTTGATCCTATGCAACTGATAGCACATCTTAAAAGTGGAGACATTTAACTGAAGATGACAGAGGAGATCCTAATTCTGATCAGCAACAGTAATATGTACTGGACACAGCATTTTACTGCCTGCACTTCCCCTAGTGTATTTTAATAAAGGCAAAGGGACAGTGAGGAATATTCCCATTCTAGGTTTTAATGGGTGTTTTGCATTAGCTCTCAGGGTGTGTCTACTCACTCATATCTCAGATACAGAGATTAGCTCATTGTGAAAGATTGGGTTGCTTGCTCATACTGCTGTGGGAGTTTCCCCAGGAATTTTTGGCTATAGCTTACAAAATTAGGTAATTTTTCCACTGGTGATCTAGCAGGTTTTTCAGCAAAAGGTGAGGCAAGAGGGACTGTGTACCACTACCAGCAAGATATTTTTGCTGGACATGTCAGATACTTCCAGAGCCCTTTTCCTTCTGCCATCAATTTCCTCAATGTGACCACTGTGGTTGAGAACAACTTTGTATCGGGCAGGTTGGGCTTTATTAGGGTGTGGCCATACTTCAGCCTACATACCTGTGTTGCATCACTGCAGTTGGTGTGCACAGAGCTAGGCTTGTCACGGAAGGACAGTGAGACTGTAGGGTTTCCTTTAGCATAAACACGTAGGTTGTGTCTATTCTGTGAAGCTATATTGAGTTCCAGACAACTCTGGAGTTAGTCACAGGTTCTGCTAAGCTAGCAACTCCCCACATTCCTTGCCTGCCAGGGGGTCCATAATCTTTCCCACAATGATCAACGCCCAATACTTCCTGGTTTATGGAACCTGTTCCTTAAAGCTGAGCAGGCTGTCAAGATGAAGTGTCTGCAGGACCACCTCTGTTAGCCTAGAGGGAGTTGGTGAAACGCGTAGATGTACAGCAATCACCTTCATGTTGGAGAAATTAACTTAGTGTTTGGCATGCTTCAAGCAATGAAACTCAGCTGGCAAACTGTCTGCATGAGAGAATTTTGGCATGCTAAATTTGAACTTCCCAGCACGCCCGTCACATTAGATATCCAATATTGTTATGAACCAGATACAGTCCACAACTGGACTGCACTTGCTCTGAGCAAGGCTAACAACAAGGTGTTGTCTCCAGTCCTCCCGTCTCCCTCTCCTTCCCCCTGTGTCAATTTACACTGGTGCTGTGCCAGGGTAGACAACAAATACTGGCATAATAGCTCTACTGGTGCAATTAGCTTTTCCACCACAGTGCACCAACTAACCCTTATGTATCCCTCCTGAAAATTTCTGGACTCTGCTGACCCAAGGTCACCTGTTATTGGGCTGCACAAACTTTAGCTCACATTTGCATGCACCTGTCACCAGTAACCACTCCTTTTAGATCAGTGTGACAGCCGATTTTGGGGCATGTCTCAGAAGGAGCCTTCATACAACTAAGCTGTAAGATGGCACAAGGCAGGTGACAGG
Source organism: Platysternon megacephalum (assembly GCA_003942145.1). Taxonomy (NCBI): domain Eukaryota; kingdom Metazoa; phylum Chordata; order Testudines; family Platysternidae; genus Platysternon; species Platysternon megacephalum. The sequence goes on along the minus strand of QXTE01000149.1, from coordinate 2,390,312 downwards.
GCACTTGTTCATATTTGGGGTGATTAAGAGATTATGGCCCCTACTGAGCTCTATGGTTTGGAATACCTTGGTTTATGACTGCAGGCCTAACAGTTCTGCTCAGCAGAGTATCATTTCAGGACATCGTGCAAGAAAAAGAAGGTGCAATCCAAGAAAGATAGGATGCCATCAGCTGCTCCAGAACTGGGAGAAAAACCTGCCCCATTGGTATTGAACCGAACAACATTCCAGCACTTCAGCCATCTGTGAAGCCTGAATTAGTTTCGGACAATATTAAGTCATCCTGCCATTTGCTTGAAAGCAATCACAGGCAAGGGAGTGGTGCTGGTGGAAATACAGCTATTTCTGAGACTCCTACTGCCAGCCAGCAGGTCTGGGGCAACAAACTAACAGGACAGTTGATTTTAGCTTTTACTCTCCCACAGTCCACAGGGGTAATCTGAGAAAATCTCCATTAAAGCCCAAGATCTAGCGTGGCACTTAATTTAAGAGGGAATGTTCATTTCCCCATGCCACTGCAGAAACTCACTAGGCCTAAGCAGTTCCAGAGTGGATCCTGTGTCATCTGCATGAGATCATCAGCCATTCACTCTAATAGAGCCTTTCTTTCCCTCGTGGAAACCCTCAGCAGAGAGGTTCTGTCCAGGCTCCTGCAGTAAGTAACCCAATGTCAGTCCCTTTGTACGTCTCTATACAGTTTCCCCCCGCCCCCCACCTATGCTCCTCTATCAAGGGGACAACAGTAAATCAAATGTAAGGGAGTTCATGGTCATTACCATGTTGAATCTCAAGATGGAATGACTTCCATAAAGACTTTGTAATTGGAAAGAACTAAAAAAGTTGCTTGGGTCATATTGTTGGATATGTGCTGGTGGATAGTGTATCAGTAGGCCTCTTTACCTCTTTCTCCTCCTTTCAGACCACCACCATCACCAAGGACACAATCTAGATTCTAGAAAGATGGCCCACCACAGAATAGATCAGCCTAGCCTCCAACCCCCCTTAGGGGCAGAGCACTGGCCTAATCTGTTTGCAAAGAATAAGAGAATCTTGGCCTTCAGAGTGACACTGAAAGGGATTTATGAGATGGAGTTCAAGAAACAAGAATTTGAGGACACAGTCACTCTGCTTTTGAGCATCAAGACAAGTGCAGAGAAGAGCCCAGAAAAGCCATGGAGTGCTGCCATGGCATGGAAACAAGGCTTCAGAAGCAAGAGCTCCACAGAGGGTATCTGCAGAGCCAAAGACAAGAGGCACAATATGCCCCTCTGGACAGCTATGGGATAGGTATCCAGAAGAGAAGACACCTACAATACTTGACCAGAGAGCTGTGTTGTGTGGGATAGAACTGCATCCTTGCCATTGGCACTAGGGCAATCCCACTGGTTCAGTTAGCAATGCAGTAGCTCTCTAGAGTAGATGTGCTGCCTGGCCTTGTGTACACTAGCAAGCTTCATCACCAGTGGAGGAAGTGGTGGAAAATAATGTAGACAGGACTCAGATGTCACCAGTGTTTACTAACCTTTGTGGAAAATCTGGTGGTAAAATATTGGAGCCTCATCTATACTACAGCTTCCAGGATTGGTGCCACAGGTGCAGAATTGTGTGGTTTGTTAATGCAGAGGCAGACTACAGGGACTGGATCCAATAACTTAATTCCTTACTCCTAACTTAATGGAACTCCAAAGGACATTCCATTATCCTCACTTCACAACACACAGCTGTCCTGCAGGTCAGTTAGGAGTTGCCTTTCACCAATGCCACTGGGCCAACGTGATTATCCTAGACTGAGCTGGTAGCTTAGGAACAGGTAATGCAGACTTGGGGTTTGAATTCCCCATTCCATCCCAGTGCTCCAAACACCTGGAGAAAGACTCCATGCATGTCTTTGCTCACTTCCTGCTGATCAGTGAGCAGATGCGACTTCTTGCCAAAGAGCTAGTCAGACAAAAGGAGTCACTACAGTAAGCAGCTCTCACTAGTGCCGCTCACATGGTGGTCACAGCCTATGGGATACTGCTGAGAGATGGGGGATGAAGCCAAGGCACGAGTGGAAGATGACTGTTGGAATTGGGGGTAGGGCAAAGGGAGGGCATAAAGAAAGAGCAAAGATCTAAAAACAGAGTAGAGAAGAAACTAAAGAGGGGAAGGAAGAGGCCCAAAGGACAGCAGGAAATGGGTCACCGAGAGACCAAAGAAAAAAGGTTGAATGGGAACGGAGGGAAAAAGTTTAGAGGGGAAATGGCCAAAGAATTAACTGGAGGAAAGATATTAGAATAGGGGAAGACAGAGACAGAAGGTAAGAAGCTAGGGGAAGATGGAGTTAAAAATAGAAAGAAAAAAGGGAGCAGTTACAGTGCAAAGAAAGGTACAGCCAAACATTCATCTACATTATGTAATTACATATAAAACCAGCATCTAGTACATCTGGGATGAGGGGTGCGATTCAGCCAGCACTTTACACAGCTTCTCATGGGTTAAGCATATTTGAAGAGCAAAAAGTAACCATCTTGCTCTGACAGGTGGATGAGAGGTTTGATCTGCTGCCCACAGAAATGCATTAGTGTAAAATTCCTCATGGTGTTATCATGAACTGTGTCTAGGAGCCAGTTATTTATAGGAATTATATGTGGGTTATTTAGAATTATATATATTATTTGGTTTATTATAATAATTATATATATTATTTGGGTTATTTGGAATTATAAAATATGACCTGAATGCATGTTAGTGTCTAAAATTCTGTAATTCATTAGAGTTGCTGCTCCACCACGGAGCTGTATAAAAAATATTTTGAGACCCTGTGTCCCTAGCCCACCTCTGTTTATAAGGTCTTTGCCTACTTTTAGAAACTGGCTCTGAATAAGTTAGCTTTGCCCAATTACTTTCAGCTCTCAGCAACTTCATTGCCACCCTTCTTGCTCATGGCTGTTGTTCCGCTGAGAGCTAACAAGTCTCAGTGACCAGAAATATCTGCAAGCAACCTCCGTTATTACAGTTGGAGCTTTTAGATACTACCAACATCCAGCCTCACTCTGTGCTAGGCCCTGTATAAACAATGAGACAAGCCCCTGCCCCAAAGAGCTCAGACAAGACAAAGGGTGGGAGAGGAAAGAGGCACAAAGATGTAGAAACTTGCCAAGATCACAAAGGCAAACGACAGGAGAAACAGAACTCAGGTGTCCTGACTTCCAGTCCAGTGTCCGACTTAATAGACCATGGCACCTCTCTAACAGCTGTATCAGTGTTTCCCAGACACTGGGACATGTACTAGTATTCACCAATGATACTTGAGCTGGCTGTCATCTCACTAGTGGTCTCACTGCAACATTCCTCCTTTCATTAGGGCCCAACTGGAAAAAGCAATCATTGCTCAGAAAAGGTTGTGACCCACTGCATTAGCCATACCGCGTGGGAACACTTGAAACAAGCAATTTTAGTAAGAGAAACGACACTGAGGGGGAGTCACTTTGTGAATCGGTCCTGCACAGTGTCACTCTTTGGGCAACTACATAAAATGGCCTCGAAGTTAAGGCTATTAATTTCATTTGGTGACCCCTAGTTCTTGTGTTATGAGAAGTAGTAAACAACACTTCCTTTCTATTTTCTCTACACCAGTCATGATTTTATAGACCTCAATAATATCTCCCCTTAGCCATCTCTTTTCCAAGCTCAAAAGTCCCAGTCTTATTAATCTCTCCTCATATGGAAGCCGTTCCATACCCCTAATAATTTTTGTTGCCCTTTTCTGAACCTTTTCCAATTCCAATATATCTTTTTTGAGAAGGGGTGACCACATCTGCACACAGTATTCAAGATGTGGGTGTACCATGGATTTATATAGAGGCAATATGATATTTTCTGTCCTATTATCTATTCCTTTCTTAATTATTCCCAGCATTTTGTTTGCTTTTTTGACTGCCACTGCACATTGAGTGGATGTTTTCAGAGAACTATCCACAATTACTCCAAGATCTCTTTCTTAAGTGGTAACAGCTAATTTAGACCCCATCATTTTATATGTATAGTTGGGATTATGCTTTCCAATGTGCATTACTTTGCATTTATCAACATTAAATTTCATGTGCCATTTTGTTGCCCAGTCACCCAGTTTTGAGAGATCCTTTTGTAGCTCTTCGCAGTCTGCCTGGGTCTTAACTATCTTTAGTAATTTTGTATCATCTGCAAATTTTCCACCTCACTGTTTACCCCTTTGTCCAGATCATTTATGAATATGTTGAATAGGACTGGTCCCAGAACAGACCCCTGGGGGACACCACTATTTACCTCTCTCCATTCTGAAAACTGACCATTTATACCTACCCTTTGTTTCCTATCTTTTAACCAGTTACCAATCCATGAGAGTACCTTCCCTCTTATCCCATGGCAGCTTACTTTGCGTAAGAGCCTTTGGTGAGGGACCTTGTCAAACACTTTCTGAAAATCTAAGTACACTATATCCACTGGATCCCTTGGTCCACATGCTTGTTGACCCCCTCAAAGAATTCTAGTAGATTGGTGAGCCACAATTTCCCTTTACTAAAACCATGTTGACTCTTCAACAAATTATGTTAATCTATATGGCTGACAATTGTATTTTTACACTTCATTTGCCAGTGTTTATGCTCCTTTCTATTTTCCTCACTAGGATTTAACTTCCACTTTTTAAAGGATGCCTTTTTGCCTCTCACTGCTTCTTTTACTTTGTTGTTTAGCTACGGTGGCTCTTTCGGTTCTATTACTATGTTTTTTAATTTGGGGTATACATTTAAGTTGAGCCTCTATTATGGTGTCTTTAGAAAGTTTCCATGCAGCTTGCAGAGATTTCACTTTTGGCACCGTACCCTTTAATTTCTGTTTAACTAACCTCATTTTTGGGTAGTTCCCCTTTCTGAAATTAAACGCTAGTGTTGGGCCACTGTGGTGTTTTTCCTGTCACAGGGATATTAAATTTAATTATATTATGGTCACTATTACCAAGCAGTCCAGCTATATTCACCTCTTGGACCAGATCCTGTGCTCCACTTAGGACTAAATCAAGAATTGCCTCTCCTCTGGTGGGTTCCAGGACCAGTTGCTCCAAGAAGCAATCATTTAAGATGTCAAGAAACTTTATCTCTGCATCCCGTCCTGAGGTGACATGTACCCAGTCAATATGGAGATAATTGAAATCCCCCATTATTGAGTTTATTTTAATAGCCTCCCTAATCTCCCTGAGCATTTCACAGGGTACGTCTATACTACCCGGCGGATCGGCGGATAGTGTTCGATGTATCGGGGATCGATTTATCATGTCTCATCTAGATGCGATAAATCGATCCCTGAATTGACACCTGTACTCCACCTCGGCAGGAGGAGTAAGCGGAGTCGACGGGGGAGCCGCAGCAGTCGACTCGCCACTGTGAGGACGGCCAGGTAAGTTGAACTAAGATACTTCGACTTCAGCTACGCGAATAGTGTANCCCCCCCCCCCCCCCCCCGCTAGTGTAGCCCAGGCCACAGTCACTATCACCATCCTGGTCAGGTGGTCGGTAATATATCCCTACTGCTATATTCTTATTAGAGCATGGAATTACTATCCATAGAGATTCTATGATACAGTTTGATTCTACGCTTTCTTTCACATATAATGCCACTTCTCCACCAGCACAACCTGGTCTGTCCTGCTGCTATATTTTGTACCCTGGTATTACTGTATCCCACTGCTTATCCTCATTCCACCAAGTTTCTGTGATGCCTATTATATCAATATCCTAATTTAATACGAGGCAGTCTAGTTCACCCATTTTATTATTTATACTTCTAGCATTGGTATATAAGCACTTCAAAAACTTGTCTCCTGTTAGCTGTCTGCCATTACACAATGTAATTGAATGGAACTCTTTTTTATTTGACTGTTTCTGATCAGACCGTGCCTGTAATTTATCATTTTCCATCCTCTGCTCCTCACTAGGACATAGAGATTCTCTATTAATAGATCCTCCCCTAAGGGATGTCCAAACCATGTGCTCCTCCGGATCTGTCGGCTTTCCCCCAGCCCTTAGTTTAAAAACTGCTCTACAACCTTTTTAATTTGAAGTTCCAGCAATTGGGTTCCATTTTGGTTTAGGTGGAGCCCATTGTTCCTGTATTGGCTCCCCCTTTCCCAAGGTTCCCAATAAAGCTAAACTCCTCCTCCCTACACCATCATCTCATCCACGAATTGAGACTCTGCAGTTCTGCTGATCTAACTGGCCCTGCGTGTGAAACTGGAAGCATTTCAGAGAATGCTACCATGGAGGTCCTGAACTTCAATCTCTTACCTAGCAGCCTAAATTTGGCCTCCAGGACCTCTCTCCTATCATTCCCTATGTCATTGGTACCTACATGAAGCACAACCAGTGGCTCCTCTCCAGCACTACACATAAGTATATCTAGATGTCTCGAGAGATCCACAACCTTCACACCACACAGGCAAGTCACCATGCTGTTCTCCCGGTCATCGCAAACCCAGCTATCTATGTTTCGAATGATCAAATTGCTTTCACTGCAAATAAAGAAATAGAGAAAACATGTGCACTCTAGAACACTTCCCATCTCTGGTTAGCAGGCAGCACCAGCAGCTAAAAAGGGGCAGAGCTAGAGTGCAGCAGAAATCTGCTCCACTGTGCAGTAGTTTTAGCTGTGTTGGTCCCAGGATGATAGAGACAAAGTGTGTAAGATATCTTATTCTTCTGTTGGTGAAAGAGAAGCTTTTGAGCTACACAGATCATGTTCTGGTCTGGGAAAGCTAAGGTTACATTTTAGTCATGGGTATTTTTAGTAAAAAGTCATGGACAGGTCACGGGCTGTAAAGAAAAATTCATGGCCCGTTACCTGCCCATGACTTTTACTATATACCCCTGACTGAAACTTGGTTGCTTTGGGGGGTGGGGCGGCAGCCCAGGAGTACCGTGGGTGCTCTAGGGGAGGGGAGGTGCAGCCTGGGGGCACTGCAGGTGCTGGGGGCCAGCCTAAGTGCACCACTGCTGCTGCTGGTGGGGGGGGTGGGCAGCGGTGTGTGGCCCGGGACTCCTGCTGGTGCTGGGCGGAGGAGGGGGGCTGGCAGGCTCCCTACGCTGCTCCTGGAAGTGGCTGGCCTGCCCCTGCAGACCCTAGGTGGAGGCATGGCCAAGGGGGACTCCATGCACTGCCCCCGCCCGCTCCGCAGCTCGGAGCTGGACATGCTGGCAGCTTCCGGGGAGCCCCCCCGAGATAAGCACCACCCATCCCACACCCCAACCCGCTGCCTCAGCCCTGAGCCCCCTCCCATACCCAAACTTCTACTGCTGCAGGGGGGGAGGGGCGCAGTGGCTGGAGGATGAGGTTTCTTGCATTTGCTCAGGAAATACACGTCAGTGTTACATCCCCTTTCATGGAGTTTCCATTTCACACGACAAAATTACATCTTTCTTTGTTGTTTGCAGTGTTGGTGTAGCTATGTTGATCCCAGGATATTAGAGAAAAGGCGGGTAAGATAATATCTTTTATTGGACCAACTTGTGTTGGTAAGAGAGACAAGCTTTTCAGCTACACAGAGCTCTTCTCTTAAAATGTGTTTACTACTTATGCTAAGCAATCTGTTTCACCTTGTATTTAGCTGTGACACATGAGTATCTTTCCCAGACCTGAAGAGATCTGCGTAGCTCAAAAGCTTGTCCCCCTCACCAACAGAAGCTGGTCCAATAGAAGATATTACCTCACCCCCCTTGTCCCATTGTGCAGTAGACATTTAGCTGCACACAGTGCCTCCCCTTCTAAGTGGGAATTTGGGCTCTTTCAAACCAAGCTGTGAGTGAGAATGTTCTTCAGTTCCAAAAATCAAGAATCACTCACATGAAATGCTCTGCCACTAACTCAATAACTTTTCAATCGTGTAGTTCGCTTTAGTACTTTTGATTTGCACAATCACTGCATACAGAGAGAAGCAGTCTATTGGTAGCCAGGTCCCAAAATAATACACACATTCCTAGGTGAGAGTCTAGGGCACCCTCCCGTAACTCACTCTGTAAGTGGGCTGCTGCATTCTGCACTAAGTTATCAATAGGGGCCACGGGAAGTTGTAAGTGGTTGCTGGAAGGGCAAGAGCATCACGTAATACATACAGTTCTGCAAGCTCAGGATTACCTGCATGAAAAGTGTACTGTATAGATTGTAATTCAGTGCTGTGCAGGTTTTATTTAATTCCCATATTTGTGTGCAGTTCCATCAATATATCACCCTTCACTTACATGAGTCCAACAAACTGGACTGTGAAGGAGAAATCAGAACACGAACCCTGTCATGCTATTTAATGATTCCTGGTTAGACTACAGAAGGAATTCAATAAAGACCCACTGTATATTTTGATATTTTTATTAATATAGTCTTGCCTAATGACAATACAGAATCTGAATACAGCAATTTAAGATGTTTGTATACAAAGAAATAGCCCCTTTAGTAGCCAAACAAAGCACTGCAAGTGTACCAGTACTCCTAAAATAATTGTAAAATTACTTCTAATAAAGAAAATAAAATCATTGTGGCCAGCTCAGTGGGCCAGTGATAATGCTTGACTCCAGAGTATGACATCTACCTTTGACTCCAAGTCTCTCTTCCTCCAGTCTGGGTTAGCTTCAGGTAAAAAAAAAAAAGAGGTTGGAGAAAGAATGGCTTATTTTTGATCTTTCCCATCAAGTCATTGTATAAATGAATGTCAGTTGCAATCAGGAGCATCAAAAGCTAAATGGAGAAGAGAAGAGATCCTCAGAGCTGTCAGGCACACAGGACTTTTCCCAAGATCTCTCATAAGTAAGGCTAAGATTTTGTTATTGTGATTTTTACTAAAAATCACAGACAAGTCACGGGCAATAAACAAAAATTCACGGCGCCCATGACCTGCCTGTGACTTCACTAAAAATAACTAGGGTCAGGGTTAAGTTGAGGGGAGGAATGGAGGAGGGGGAGACCAACAGGCCGAGCCCCCCGCCATTGCAGGGGGAACAGCCCCGGTTCCAGTGGCTGCAATAGGGGCACAGCCACAGGGGGTACGCAGCCCCTGCTCCAAAGCTGGCCACAGCTGCGGGACAGAGGTGTGTGGCCCCGGCTGCAGCCCCCACCAAGCCCCGGCTGTAGCCCTGGGAAGCCGCAAGGGGGGCACATGGCCCCCACTGCAGCTGCTGGACAGGGGCACATAGCCCCGGCTGCAGTATGGTCCCCACTGCAGCCCCAGCAGAAGCCCTGAGGCTGGGGTGCAACGGGGGGGTGCAGTCATGGGGGGCACGCAGCCCCCACTCCGGAGCTGGCCACAGCTATAGGACAGGGGTGTGCAGCTGCAGCCCCTGCCAACCCACAGCTGCAGTGGGGGGAGGGGGATGGTGCACGGCCCTGGGACGCTGCGAGGGGGGCGCACAGCCCCCTCTGCAGCACGGTCCCCGCTGCAGCCGCAGGGCTGGGACGCAGCAGGGGGCGCAGCCATGGGGAGTGCATAGCTCCTGCTCCAGAGCTTCCTGCAGATCCTGGACAGAGGCTCACAGCCTGGCTCCAGCCCCCCCTCCAAGCCGCAGGGTACTGGTTCCAGCCATCCAGCCCCAGTTGCAGGGCAGGGGCACAGTCCTGCCTCCAGTTCTGGCTTCAGCTGCTGACAGCTGAAGCGGATGAAGTAACAGAGGTCACGGAATCCATGACTACCATAACCTCCATGACTAAATTGTAGCTTTACTCATAAGACAATTCCACAGGTAGAGCTCAACCTATGCTATCTGCACTAACTGCATAGTATCTTTTTATTCCAAACAGAAGTTGGCTTAAGTAAGGACTACAGGAAGGGAGCAGTCCCTCAACAAAGGTATACCCAGAGTTAAGTATGTACTTGTCACTTGCAATTATATAAATAAAAGGCTTTCACAGTTTTTTCCTAATACTGGTTATAAATACTATTGCAGTTTAGATCACAGTACTGACCTCAGATGAAATTCACTGAAATGTTATGCAACAGTTTTTCCTGGCAGCACTTCAAAATGTGCTATGTCCAATGTCCAAGAATTCTATTATAACGGAGACCATTTGAGAACCCTAAAAGTGCACAGAGGTGCTTAGCTGCACTATACGAACAAAACACACTGGGGCTGGAAGGAAAAAAAAAAAAAGGGATAGGAAGGTATTTTAAAGTATTCATTCTAATGCCTTCACTGAAACTTATATTATTTCTGGTCCATTTATGGTCACGTCTTCAGTAAACCAGTCTGCTCAATATATTGAAAGATTTAAGTAACATGGCTTGACATTTTTCTCTGGCAATACTGAAATGCCTTATTACTATCTTTTCTCTATGGAAAAGGCAAAATTTAAACATTTACATTTCTTTCCCTACTAATTTTGTATTCATCCATTTAGCAAGAAAGGACTCATTACACCTGTGTTTCTGACAAAGCCGACCTCAGTAAGGCTGCTGCTTTTGCTTCCTTCGTTGTGGACGAAGATCAGAAGAGAGGAGTAGGAAGACGAGCAGCTCTATGAAATGATAGCTGCTTTAGAGGCAGCACAGGAGTTCAACACAGAGGCTAGTGTGGTGGGTTTTACTTTGGATATTAAAAAGATACTCAGAATATAAAGCAATTTATAAACTGCAGCAATTTTAAGGTAGGTCAAAATCTGATCTGCTCAGTAGCAGGACTCCTTTAAATTAGTAATTTAGTGACCATTAAAGCTACAATTTGTGGAATTTAACTGCAGGATTAAGTTATGTTATTCCTCATCTCTGATATAAATGTAGAAGAGGATGAACAAGGCCACTGCTGTGCAGGAGACCAGAAAGATCTCAGCATTTTGTGATGGTGCCATTTGTATTATCTCTTTGGCACTGGTGGGTTGTAAACAGCACTGGTAACTAATTTTGCAGTAGCACATCATGTTATGAAATCTGACTGTTGGCTTTGGAGGGGGAAGTAGACAAGATTAGTCATTCAGCAAGTGCCCCCTTTAACAAGGAATTCTCTCTTATCCTAGTTAAGACAAAGCATACCTCTTTTGTAATTATACACTTGTGATGCCAAGGCAATGGCTATTCAGCACTGGACAAGAACTGAGGAATGGCCAAGAGTCTCACAGGCACACAGTTAAACAATGGAAGAAATAGGAAACAGAATAACTTAACTTGGCATTGGACTCCCTAATTAGTCAAATATCACACCACTGGACAACTTATAGCAACAGTCACGTATTTCTAGGTGTAACAAGTAGTATGACTAATGGTGTTAGTGAGCTATGCAAATAGACTGGACTACTGCTAAGTCAGGTTAGGAAAGGCTCAGTATCATCCATTTTGCATTCCTAATATACTGGGTTACAGAAAATGAGCTCAATAAAATAATACTAAATTACGAAAGTAAAACTGATCACATTCTCTATATAAGGTATAAAATATTGACTGAATACAATCTGTTACAAAGTACATATTACAAAAATTACCATGCATTTGCACATAACATACTAATGTGACTTCCAAGTCACAGGCGAGGTAAAAGACATCCTTCCCAGTGAGAGACACTATTGCATCCCAACACTGGAATGTTTCCTCTTAATCTGCATATGAAGTCATCTGCAAAGAAGGCAGAAATAAGGATATTTAACAGTTAGCTGTTTTGTAACTATACCTTGTATTTTAGAAACTGAACTGTAGTGTGTGTATCAATTACTCAGTGCTAACAGTCAAAGATCCTCTTCGGTATTCCACATGTGGGTCTATTAAGGTGCAGTCTACATGATGTCTAAGATTCCTTCCATTAGCCTCATCAGAACACTTTGCCAGACACACCAACCCCCCCAATTCTGAATTCTGGAGCAGGAGACTGCCTGTGNACCATGGAGGACGGAATAAGGCTGCCCTGCCCAGAAACCTTCTGGAAAAGCTTTTGGAGTACCTCCAGGAGAGTTTCATGGAGATGTCCCTGGAGGATTTCAACTCCATCCCCAGACACGTTAACAGACTTTTCCAGTAGCTGTACTGGCCGCGAATGCATCCCAAGTCCCCAGGGCAAATTAATCATTAAACAAATACTTGTTTTAAACCATGTTTGAGATATTTGAAAAGGTTCACTCACCAGAGGTCCCTTCCAGGGGGTCTGCGATGCCGCCTTGGGAGGGTTCGGAGGGCACCTCTGTCAGGGTCAGAAAGAGCTCCTGGCTGTCGGGGAGAATGGAGCGCTGTGTGCTCTCCACAAGTTCGTCGTCCTCCTCCTCCTCCTCTTCCCCGTCCGCAGATTCGTCATGCAACGAAGACATTAACCCCTCCTCGGAGTCCACGCTCAGGGGTGGGGTAGTGGTGGCGGCCCCTCCGAGAATTGCATGCAGCTCATCGTAAAAGCGGCATGTCTGCGGCTCTGCCCCGGACCGTCCGTTGGCCTCCTTCGTCTTCTGATAGGCCTGTCGGAGCTCCTTCACCTTTATACGGCACTGAATGGAGTCCCGATTGTGGCCTCTCTCCATCATCCCCTTCGAGATCTTGTCAAAGATCTTTGCATTCCGTCTCTTGGAACGCAGTTCTGCGAGCACTGAATCCTCTCCCCATATGGCGATCAGATCCAGTATCTCGCGTGTGGTCCATGCTGGTGCTCGTTTGCGGTTGTCGGCCTGCATCGCTACCTGTGCTGTTCAGCTCTGTGTGGTCACCTGTGCTCACCAGGCTGGGCAGACAGGAAATGAAATTCAAAAGTTCGCGGGGCTTTTCCTGTCCAACTGCCCAGAGCATCCGAGTTTCGATTGCTGTCCAGAGCGGTCACAATGGTGCACTGTGGGATACCTCCCGGAGGCCAATACCTTCGAATTCCGTCCACACTAACCCTACTTCGAACCAGCAAGTTCGAATTCAGCGCTACTCCCCTCGTCGGAGAGGAGTACAGAAACCGATTTTAAGAGCCCTTTAAGTCGAAATAAATGGCCTCGTTGTGTGGACGGGTACAAGGTTAATTCGGTATAACGCTGCTAAATTCGAACTAACATCGTAGTGTAGACCAGGCCTAAGATTTAAAACCTTAGACCCAGGCAATGTTGAAAAAATGGATTTCCTTTATGCCTAACAATGTCATGACATCACTACTTAAATGCATTGTGTGACATCCCATGGGGGAAGTTTGCTAATGTGACAGACTTTCTACCTCAAAACTGAGGACATAACTTTTTCTTCCCTACTCCCCCAAATCCCTACAGTTCCTAAAGCAGTGTCTCAAACAGTGGTCCAGGGAGAATTTTCTGGGTGTAGGCAAAGAGCAGGTTAGTCACATGGTGCTGGATCTGTTTCCAGGTGCTAAACTGAATTCAAAGCATACTAAATATTTCCCAAGTAAGCACTTGCTGTGGTCATCACAGGGCTCTTATTTAATCACCACTGGGAGGTAGACCATGTGATTGGAAGGGGAGGCAGTCCATGGGATTGTGGAAGCAGAGAAAGAACTGACAAGGATCTGTAGGGGATTTCAATGCATGACAGTCTCTGTTAGCAAGAGTCAGGCTAACTGTAACCACCCTAATAACGCGAGATTTGTAGAAGCGAGGACTGTGTGAGGCGAGTGGGAAAGAACTGTGTGAGAAGTTGCTGTGACCTTGTGTAGATAACGTTTGGAATGTGGACTAGAGTCTAAATAAGTGAAAAAATAAGTTAGCAGGATGATCTATGTATAAACAAAGTGCAGTTGTTGCTTATTATTGTCTGTAACAAAAGGTATAAATGCTTGCTCTAATTGTTTACCTGTAGAGAGACCTGTTCAGCTCTCTCCCTCCACGCAATTGCTAGAGATAATAAAGTATCTGACTTTGCTGAACCCAACCAAAGAGTGAGAACTGTGTTTTTCTCCGACAGGATGCATGGTCTACACTACGAAAGTCTGAAGACCCCTTTTCTATGGCATTCTGGAACACTATACAAATTGTTACACACCAACAAAAGACACAAAATTAGCATATGTAACATATTGATAGATAGAGTAGTGGCTCCCAATTTCAGAAGAAGATACACTGAAAATAATTGAACATAAATAAAAAAAAGTGTTAACACAAAGCTAAGGTTGCATACCTAAGAACCTATAACTAAGAAATGTGAAATTTAAAACTGAATGTATAATCTTAACCTTGCTCACTTGCACAAAGCCTAATCAAGTGATATTATTTCTGAAATGCCATTTTTTCTACAAAAACTTACAGTGATTGTACTTAAGTTTCCTCCACTGTGAAAGATTATCATTTATAAGGATAATTCCCTATAAATATATGCTTAGTATTTATATAGGATGTGTGCAGTTAAACATTTCTACTGGCCCTATTATTTCCCAGTTTGTGTACATTTAACAGAATATATGCAAAAAGTGCGAGAAGTGCACAGTAAAACATAATTAAACATACGATGAATTAGGGATGTAAATATTTAAAAAGTTAACCGTTTAAACGATTAAAATTATATCATTTAATTGGTTAACTGATTAAAGGGAAAGGGCCCTGGGCCGTTCCGACTGGCGTGGGGCTGGGGGTTAATGGTTAGGGTGGGTTAACCGGTAAGACTAATGCTTACCGTTTAACATTTTATATCCCTACTACGAATGTTCTCTAGAGGTTTCTCAAACATTTGAAGTGAGGCCCATACCCTGAGATATTATCACATGGACAACCTTCCCTTCTGTTCATGATCATGCAGACCACTTCAGAGAACAGAGCATCATTTTTTTTTTTTTTTTTTTTTTTTTTTTAAAAACAAGAGAAGAATACACCCATGATAGTCAACCAAATAACCGAGCAGAATGGGAACCAGGACATTGCCTCACTGTTTTAATACCCTTTCTGAAGGTGACAAAAACCTGTATTCTGGTGCATCTCTAGAGTAAATAAATTTTAAGGGAGAGAGATGATAGATTTGATCACTTCAAGTCCCAGATTCAAGAGCTCTATATCTGTTCTAGATACAGACAACTGGGATTTCAGGATAAAAGAGCCCTGAGGCAGCCAGACTTCTGTGACACAACATATCACCCACCATGCCTCCCTTTCTCAAGGGAGCAGCTACCACCCTCATCAGCATCATGAAGATAAAGCTGATGTCCGTGTGATTGAGAGGGCCCCGTACTGCAGATGGAGAGCCTCCAAACAATCCCCGTTCAACTTTCAGATGCTAATTAGCAATAGACCTGTGCAAGTATCAGGAATTGTTGAAACCAGATGGTGTCCTGAATCAACTACATCTATTTCAATATTCATGAATCTGGATAGTCATACTACCCCCATCACTGAGACTGCATTAAAGCAAGGACATGAAGTTTTGTTCCCTCCCTCTCCATTTCTCAGTCAAATAATTGTTTTTAATGTTATTGTAGAATGGATACATCGAAGTGAGCTGTAAAGGACAGTCACCTGTTCTGTAACTGGTGTTCTTCGAGATGTGTTGCTCAGGTGTATTCCACAGTAGGTGTGCGTGCTTGCCACGTGCACTGGTGCTGGAAGTTTTTCCCCTAGCAGTACCCGTAGGAGGGGAGCACCGCTGCGACCCCTGGAGTGGCGCCTCTATATTGCGCTATAAGGAGAGCTGCGCAATCCCCCCACCTTCAGTTCCTTCTTGCCAGACAACTCCGACAGAGGGGAAGGAAGGCAGGATATGGAATACACCTGAGCAACACATCTCGAAGAACGCCAGTTACGGAACAGGTAACTGTCCTTTCTTCTTCGAGTGATTGCTCATGTGTATTCCACAGTAGGTGACTCCAAGCTATATCTGATGGAGGTGGGTAGGAGTTTAAAGGTTAGCGGGACGGAGTACCGCCCTACCAAACCTGGCGTCATCCCTTGCTTGGGAGACGATCGCATAATGCAAGGAAAAGGTGTGGACAGAAGACCACGTGGCAGCCCTAAATATGTCCTGGTAGCGTGCATAGGCGGCGTTCCTCGTTGGAGGAATGGGGCTTAGGACAGAGTACTGGTAGGAAAATGTCCTGATCCATATGGAAGGCGGAGACTACCTTCGGGAGAAACGCAGGATGTGGGCGAAGCTAGATTTTATCCCTGTGGAAGACCGTATATGGGGGTTCCGAGGTCAAGGCCCTAAGCTCTGAGACCCGACAGGCTGAGGTGATAGCCACCAAGAAAGCCGCTTTCCATGATAGGTGGGACCAGGAACACGTGGCCAAGGGTTCAAAGGGAGGACCCGTGAGGCGGGATAACACTAGGTTCAGATCCCATTGTGGGGCCGGGGCCCTGGCGTACAGGAATGCACAATCTAGGCCCTTTAAAAAGTGGGAGGTCATCTGATGGGAAAAAAACGAGTGACCTTGAGAACCTAGACCATTTGGCAAGGTACGTCCACCGTGTGGACGGCTTTCTGCTCTCCATCAGAATTCGTCTGACATCCTCCGAACACCTTCCCTCCTCCTCGTTCAACCACGCTATCAGGTGAAGTGCGGCCAGGTTGGGGTGGAGAAGGCATCCCCTCTCCTGGGAGAGGAGATCCGGGCGAAGCGGCAGCCTCCGCAGGGGGGGCCGCTAGAAGTTGCAGAAGGGTCCCGTACCAATGTTGGCAGGCCCAATCCGGGGCTATGAGGATAACCCTCGACCTGTCTGCCTTTACTTTCTGCAGGACCTTGCCTATTAGTGGACCACCGGAGGAGGAATGTGTCTGAGATTGCCCCCGTCTGCCCCTGCCCTGGAGCAGAACTGGGGGCAGCGTCAGTTCTGGGCGGTAGCAAAGAGGTCGACCTGGGGAGCTACCCACTCTCGGAAGAGCTGTTGGGTGACCTCCCATTGGAGTGACCACTCATATTGGTGGGAAAATACCCTGCTGAGGTGATCGGCTCACACATTGCGTGTGCCTGGTAGGTGAAAAGCCCGTAGGGAGATATCGTGGGCTATGCAAAACTCCCATAGGTCCAGGGCTTCGCGGCACAGGGCCGAGGAGCGGGTGCCCCCCTGCCTGTTGATGTAATACATCGCGGCCATGTTGTCCGTGTGGACCCGGACCGCCTTCCCGCGAAGGTGCAAACTGAACGCTATGCACGCCAGGCGTACTGCCCTGAGCTCCCTGACGTTTATGTGCAGAGACAATTCCAAGGTCGACCATCTGCCTTGGGTTTGAAGTTTCCCTATATGGGCTCCCCAGCCCAGGTCCGAGGCATCCGACACCAGGTCTAGTGAGGGAGGGATTTCTCGGAAGGGGACCCTGTTCAGCATATTGCTCGGGAGCGACCACCATTGCAGAGCGGCCACCACGTTGGGTGGTATCGTGACCACCTTGTCCAGGCTGTCCCTGGAATACTGGGAGGCCAACCAAAGTTGGAGGGGCCTCATTCTGAGTCTGGCATGTCGCACCACGGACGTGCATGCTACCATGTGACCTAGGATTTGAAGGCACACCCTTGCCGTCGTCACGGGGAAGGTCGTGACTGAGGCTACGAGACCTTTGAGTGTCTCGAACCTGTCCCGGGGAAGAGAGGCCGTGGCCTCTAAGGAGTCTAGCAGAGCCCCTATGAAGTGTATGCGCTGAACCGGTACCAACGTGGACTTGGCCTCGTTCACCATGAGGCCCAGGCCCATGCATGTGAACAGCAGGAATTGCATCTGGGCCTGTGCCTGGGACCGAGAGTTGCCCTTGAGGAGCCAATCGTCCAGGTAAGGAAAGATTTGCAGCCCGTTCCTCCAAAGGTGGGCTGCCACCACTGCCATGCATTTGGTAAAAACCTTGGGGGCCGTGGAAAGGCCAAAAGGGAGGACCGCAAACTGGTAATGGTCCCGCCCTATCAGGCAGTGGAGGAAGCGCCTGTGACCCTCGAAAATATGGAAGTGGAAATACGCATCCTGGAGGTCCAGGGACGCGAACCAATCCCCCAGGTCTAGGGAGGGAATGATGGAGGTCAGGGATACCATGCGGAACTTGTAGCGGACCATAAATCTGTTGAGATTCCGCAGGTCCAGGATGGGTCGGAGCCCACCTTTCGCCTTCAGGATCAAGAAATACCGGGAGTAAAACCCCTTGCCCTGGAATTCTACCGGTACTCTCTCCACCGCGCCCAGGTTGAGGAGGCGCGCCACCTTTCGGCTTAGAAAGGGGGCATGTTCCGGTCCCCGAGGTCCTCCCGGGGCGGGGGGGTGGGGCGAACTGCAACATGTAGCCCCTGGAAATAGTGCTGAGGACCCACTGGTCCAACGTTATACGGTACTACTCCACTAGGAATGCAGATAAATAGCTGCAGAACACAAACTTTATTAACTGGGGGGCTTCCGCGGCAACAGGCCCGGTGGCCCCCCGCAAAGAGTCAAAACCGCCTCTTCCCCTGCTTCTTGCCCTTCGAGGGGCCTGGTCGCGGGGCCGAGTGGGACTGACGCTGGGACCTGCGTCTTGGCTCCCTCGGTCTCTTAGGCGGGGGTTCATATCTGCCCCTAGCGGGAGGTGCTGAGGTCTGCGGCCTAGGTTTGTCCTTTGCTGGAGGGACATATAGGCCCAGAGTTTGCAGGGTGGTGTGGGAGTCTTTCATCCCATGCAGGCGGACATCGGTTTGGTCCGCAAACAACGCTTTCCCGTTGAAGGGAAGGTCCTGCATCAGAAACTGGGACTCTGCAGACAGACCAGACAGGAGAAGCCACGACGCCTTGGATATGGCAGAGGCCATCGAATGGGCTGCCGTGTCGGCCGCGTCTGAGGCGGCCTGGAGGGCTGCTGCTCCTTCCTCAACCAGAGCCTTGAACTCCTTTTTGTCCCGCTCCAGGAGAAGAGGCTCGTACTTTGGCAGAGACCCCCATAAGTTAAAGTCATAGCGGCTCAACAGGGCTTGGTGGTTGGCCACCCTGAGTTGGAAGCTCGCGGAAGAATAAACCTTCCTGCCAAAAGAATCCAGTCTCCTGGCATCTTTGTCCTTGGGGGTGGGTGCGGGCTGACCATGGCGTTCCCGGTGGTTCACTGACTCCACCACCAAAGAATTGGGTGCCGGGTGGGAGTACAGGTACTCGTGTCCCTTAGCCAGGACAAAGTACTTCCTCTCCACTTTCTTGGAGATGGGCGCCAAGGAAGCTGGGGTTTGCCATAGGGCAGTTGATATGTTGGCTACCCTTTGGTGAAGAGGTAGGGCCACACGGCCCGGGGCCGAGGAGGACAGCACATTGAAAAGGGTGTCTGACGGCTCCTCCATCTCCTCAGCCTGGAGCTGGAGATTTGAGGCCACCTGCTTGAGGAGCTCTTGATGAGCTTTAAAGTCCTCCTGTAGAATGGGCGGAGGGGCCGCTATGGTCTCCTCCGGCGCCGGCGAGGGGGCCGGTCCGGATTCCCAGGGCGTCGGGAGGTGCCGGTGGTTCAACCCCCAAGACCGAATCCGGGCCCGGTGCCGCTGGCTTTTGACTCTGTCGGGGGGGGGGGGCGCAAACTGAATGGGCCTGGGACACCCCGGCTACCGAGCAGGGTCTCGCCTGGGTAGGCAATTGCGGCCACGGTGCCCATTGACACCATTGCCCCTGTCACGGTGCCCGGCTTGGGTGCCTAGCGGTGCGGCTCGGGGATGGGCGGCTGGGTGCCGAGGCCGAGGCCGCCGTTGACCGCACGGTGCCGTAAGAGTGGCGGGAGCATCTATGATCATGTCGGTGCCGACCTCGAGATCTGGACCTCGACGACAAGGAGCGGTACTCATCCAAGGTGCTGCTCTCGTTGTCATCCCGGTGGTTGTAGCTACGACGCTTCGGTGCCAGTAACGCTTGAGGGGAGCTCCAAGCATGGTGTCTGGCGGAGCGGGCACTCAAACCTGAGCGTCTGTGATGATGGCGTCGGGATCTGCTCCTGTAGCTACGAGTCGAGGAGGAGCGTCGACGCCGCTTGTCTCGGTGCCTGTGCCCCCAGTGGGGAGTGGAGGGCCCTCGAGACTCCCGCGCAGGCGAGTCAGCCAGTCTGAGCGGAATGGAGGGCTGACGCGAGCTATGTGAGGACCTCGTCGAATGGGGCGGCGCACGGTCCTCAGAGCGGGGACTGTGTCTTGCCGGGGAGGGCTGATGTGCTCCCAACGGCGGCTTCCCTCGGGACCGGGGGCCCGTCTCAAGCAGCGCACCCGGCACCGGAAGGGAGAGGATGTCTCACGCGGCCTGTGCAGCCTCCGGCGTCGACATCATTCTCACCGCGGGAGAGGCGGACGGGACCGGGCTACTCCGCTCAGCGCGAGTCGGATGTCTGGGTCCCGAGGGGGATCGTGGGCTGCCCAACTTGGGTCCGGCCTCACCCCTGTCCTTTTGTCGGCGCAGCTGAGTCTTTCCCTGCTTCTTAGCGGGTGAGCGGTGCCGGCTGGTGGAGGGAGCTTCGCTCTGCATCGAGGATGCGGTGCCCGGTGCCGAGTCCGGTCGGCACGCCTGTGCCGGGGCCAGCGCAGATTCCATTAGCAGGGCCCGGAGCCGGATCTCTCTCTCTCGTTTAGTTCGAGGCTTGAACGATCTACAGATTTTACAGCGATCAGTTACGTGGGTCTCACCCAAGCAGTGAAGACACTGAGTTTGCGGGTCACTTCTTGGCATAGAACTGCGACAGGAGTCGCACGACTTGAAGCCTGGGGCACGGGGCATGCCCCGCACCAGGCAACTAACTAAAGAAGTTATCCAACTATTGGAGAAGACGAGTACTACTAAGGCTACTAGAAGAGCTACAGCAAGGCTGGAGCACAAAGTTCCGACCACCTTCACTGGCGGCAAGAAGGAACTGAGGGTGGGGGGGAGTGCGCAGCTCCCCTTATAGCGCAATATAGAGGCACCACTCCAGGGGTCGCAGTGGTGCTCCCCTCCTACGGGTACTGCTAAGGGAAAAACTTCCGGCACCGGTGCACATGGCGAGCACGCACACCTACTGTGGAATACGCATGAGCAATCACTCGAAGAAGAACATTTTCCTCCAACCTATGCTGGCAGCAAGTTACATAGCCATGGGCCACTTGCCAAGAAAGTGTCTCCTGCACTCATGAGTCTCAGTCTTGAGGTTGGTAATTCAACGTTTCAGTAGAAAGAAGATCTGGGAGATAACACTTATCTGAGATAAAGTGGTCCCTCTGCTAATTTGAGCCAAACCCATGGAAGGCTTTGAGGACAAGGACCAAAAACTTTGGATTTGATGAGGAGCAAGCATAGTGAGAGGAGCATAAGGGCAATTGTACTCTCAGCAGCTCGTGATGCTTGTCAAATGGGCTGCTATATTGGGACCAGCTGGAGATTTTTAAACGGTAGGAGTGTATTTATTCCTCAACAATTTGAGAAAAGATTGGAATCTGCTCAGCTGTTAATAGACTTTAAGAAAGCATTTTTTAAAGTTTTATATATACTCATTCATCCATCCAATAGACTCTGAGCTGCAATGAAGGAATTTGGAATGCTTGACAAAATTATTAGGATGACACAACTGAGTTTGCAATTCAAAAAGTAGACTGTGAAAAGCAAGTGAAATCTCTTCCCCATTTGACATCAACACTGGACTAAGGTGGGGAGATGTGCTATCCCCAGGACTCTTTAACATGGCTATTGAAATAGTGGTGCAGTCATTGTGAAATTCTCAGAATGGGGGTGAATTTAAATGGCCTGACCAACTTTTTGGATACACTGATGACCTGGGCTATCCAAGAGACAGAAGGTACAAAGGAGGATTGGAGACTTGAAGGATGTGGCAAGAAAAATGGGATTTTAGACCAAATATATGGCTGTAAAATGAGGATCTTGGACAAGCTTACTTGGCAATTGATAAACAAGTTTGATAGTTTAAATGCCTAGGAGCATTAATTACCAACAACAGTTAGGAGAGGGAGGAAATAGAAGGCATGATTAGAGAGGGGAAATGCCTGTTACATTTCTCTGCATGGAATTTTCAGCTCGCAACAACTGAGAAAGACCAAGCGTCAGATCTGAGGCCATTGTAAGGGCTATTGTTTTATATGTATGTGAGAGAAGCAGGCACTTACTAAGAAGGAAGAAAGACGGCTTATAAATACCTTCAAAAATATAGGGTTGAGATGAAGTTTTTGGTTAGTAAGGCCAAAAGAAGAAGATCTAATAGGGAACTGCAGGAGGTCTATGGTGAAGCAAGTATAGTAGTAGTGAAATCCTGATGACTCCAATGGGCAGGGCATGTAATTAGGATGACAGAAGACAGACCAGCCAAGCATCTCTTGTAAGGACATAGTTGTGGTGTCTGACCAAAGAGAAGATGGAGGAAAAAATTTAAGCAAAATCTAAGAGCTCTTAATGTGAATTACCATCAATGGGAAAAAAAATATGCACTTGACAGAAAGATGTGTGGGCAAACACACTGGCCAAGGACTTCCATGGTCTACATAGTCAGGGAGGAGGAGGAGTAGATGTGTATTACATTAACCTAGTCTAAAGGTCATAAATGCACGGATCACCATGGCACAGTCCAAATCACAGGACAGCGAACTGTCTCCTGGTTGTGCATAGATGTAAAATGAATTTACTGAAGCCAATAAAATCATTTGGCCATTTTAAGTCCAAGAGAGGGCAGCCTGTAGTCATCTTAAATCACCAGTTGATCAAAGCATTGCAACAACAAATAACTATTTATCCATGAAAATTCTTACTTTGTCCTAAGAGCGCAGAAGAATGGACTTGGATGGTAGACAAAGTCTGAATGTAACTTTTCAGATAGCTATTTAAAATACATATAGCAAGCCTTTAAGTTCACTGTCACCATTCTTTAATTGTCTAAGTGTCAGAACAGTTTGCCAGATGGAAGCTATCTCCACTATTAGAACAGTAGCACATGACAGTGTTCTCAAGACAAAGCTCAAACAACAGAAATTAAGAACTGAATATAGTTCTCTACATTTTTCTGGAAATTGAAAGTTACATTTTTAAAAATGTAATCAAGTTTTCATACCACCTTTTTTATTCAGAGCATCAATATTCAATTAAGTTAAGTTTAAGTATGCTTATTCTGTCCTCAAGGTACTGATTTACTTCACTTTAAAAAACTCCTGTGTAAACATTTAAAAATGTAACATGAAATGGACTCAACCTCTTAAATCAATCAGTTGACCTGTTATTGTTTTCCAATGCCTTGAAACACCTACTAAGGACAATTTATTTTTCTTATTGCAATTATTATAATCATTTGAAGGTCTTACCAAAGAATTTATACATGGTGTCCATGAACTGCACTGCTGTCTCCCTCACCACCTTGCATCTGCATTTGCATCTGAGCCTGCATTCTCGCAATCATCTCTTGCATGCGACGAAGCTGGAAAAGACAAATAGTATAGAAAAAGCCTTTTAGCCCTCTCTCCTAAGCAAGTGGCTCTTCACTGCCACAACGGATTGTTTCCTATTCAATAACAACTAATTTTGGTCTTCACTAATACTTTTTTGATTGTTAGTTATATCAATGTCAGATGTTAAACATTAAAAAAAATATATATATTTTTGTGAGTGAAGAAAAGCAAGTAATTTACTGATCAAAATAACAGGCATCGCTTTTGAAATTTGGCACCAGTTTCTCAAGTGTGTCTCAGCAGAAGCTTCTACTTCCTCTATTTCCTGTTGGTGTTATTTTCTTAGTTACAGCAATACATTAAAATGGATTGTGTGTGGTGGTGTTGGAGAGCTGAATTAAACTATTTACAGTCACTAAAGTTATTAGTAAAGCCCTAGTCTGCAAGTTGACTTTTATGTTCCCTCCACCCATCCCTTGATCCTTGACAGAAAGAGGCAATACTTGAAGCATTCCAGCTACAGTAAAATAATTCAGACAACCTCTTCTGCGGCAGATAGGGATTGCTGCCAGGAACCCAGTTGTGCTGGTAATGCATCCATCCATCCATCCAAACATATAGAATATTAAAACTAAGAAAACTTAGATTGGGGTTCTACAAATTCAAACATTTTGGAATTACTGAATTGTCTCTTTAAATGCACAAGTCAGGAAACAACTGCTGAGATTAATCCAACCATATTGCATATACAGTAACTCCTCGCTTAACATTGTAGTTATGTTCCTGAAAAAAGCGACTCCAATTTCCCTATAAGAATTAACGTAAATAGGGGGGGGTTAGGTTCCAGGGAAACTTTTTTCGTCACACAAAAGACTATATATATATTAATTAAAAAATACACACACAGTAGACATTTTAAACAAACAATTTAATACTGTACACAGCAATGATGATTGTGAAGCTTGGTTGAGGTGGTGAAGTCAGAGAGTGGGATATTTCCCAGGGAATGCCTTACTGCTAAATGATGAACTAGCACTCAGCTGAGCCCTCAAGGGTTAATACATTGTTGTTAATGTAGCCTCACACTCTACAAGGCAGCACGAATGGAGGGAGGGGAGACAGCATGGCAGAAAGAGACAGAGACATACACCGTGTGTGTGAGAGAGATGCATTGCCCCTTTAAGTATGCTGACGCCACTCTAAGTACACTGCCCTTTTAAGTAGATCAGCAAGTTGAGACAGCAGCTGCTGCCAGCAAGCTCCCTCAGTCCTGAGCCCTGTCATGTCTGTCCCCCACCCATGGAGATGGGGTAAAGGAAGGAGCGGTGGGCAGGAGCAAGGGGGAGGGGGAACACTCTGACATTAGCACCCCTCTTCCTCCCCATCCCCTGCACAGCAAACAGGAGGCTCCAGAAGCAGCTCCACGGCAAATACCAGGAGCAGCACACGGCAGTGGGGGGAGGGAGAGCTGAACTGCCCGGCAATTGATAGCCTGCTGGGCGACTGCCACAAAGGGAACTTAGAGGAGCANGACTCCAATTTCCCTATAAGAATTAACGTAAATTAGGGGGGGGTTAGGTTCCAGGGAAACTTTTTTCGTCACACAAAAGACTATATATATATTAATTAAAAAATACACACACAGTAGACATTTTAAACAAACAATTTAATACTGTACACAGCAATGATGATTGTGAAGCTTGGTTGAGGTGGTGAAGTCAGAGAGTGGGATATTTCCCAGGGAATGCCTTACTGCTAAATGATGAACTAGCACTCAGCTGAGCCCTCAAGGGTTAATACATTGTTGTTAATGTAGCCTCACACTCTACAAGGCAGCACGAATGGAGGGAGGGGAGACAGCATGGCAGAAAGAGACAGAGACATACACCGTGTGTGTGAGAGAGATGCATTGCCCCTTTAAGTATGCTGACCCCACTCTAAGTACACTGCCCTTTTAAGTAGATCAGCAAGTTGAGACAGCAGCTGCTGCCAGCAAGCTCCCTCAGTCCTGAGCCCTGTCATGTCTGTCCCCCACCCATGGAGATGGGGTAAAGGAAGGAGCGGTGGGCAGGAGCAAGGGGGAGGGGGAACACTCTGACATTAGCACCCCTCTTCCTCCCCATCCCCTGCACAGCAAACAGGAGGCTCCAGAAGCAGCTCCACGGCAAATACCAGGAGCAGCACACGGCAGTGGGGGGAGGGAGAGCTGAACTGCCCGGCAATTGATAGCCTGCTGGGCGACTGCCACAAAGGGAACTTAGAGGAGCAGGGAGCTGATAGGGGGGCTGCCAGTCCACCCTGGTTCCAAGTCCCCACCAGATAGCTCCAACGGGCTGCTCTTTCTGCAAGCTGTGAACAAAGCAGGTGGCTGCCAAACAAAGTTATAAGGGAGCATTGCACAACTTTAAACAAGCATGTTCTCTAATTGATCAGCAACGTAAACAACGAAACAACATTAACTGGGCCAATTTTAAGTGAGAAGTTACTGTATGTAGTCTTCTTAAATTCTATTTAGGCTACTGAATGACAGTCTTGATAGATTTTAAAGTAATGGAGCCAACACTGCTCTAGGAACTTTGTTTTTTTAATGCCCTGGCTTTTGTGCATTTAAGTTTTCACCCTTAATGGTGCATTAATAGATTTCTGCAATTTAATTTATTTTTTTTAAATGAAGTTAGCATAACGACCCCAACAACCTTACTCCATCCCAGCCACTCCGCACAATGACAAGCCTGCCACCCCCATGTTAACTACAGTCCTCCTCAAGAGATCATCCCCACTCCAGTGATAAGAGCACCAGTGGAAGGCAAGGGGTTCAGAAGGGGTCTTGTCCTTAGTGAAAGGTTTCTGCAATTGTGGGGAGCAAGATGTTTTACTGCTGTGAAGGACTACAAGGTCATCTCTAGAGATGGTGGGGGAAAGTTTAGTAATGGATAGGGTGACCAGAGAGCAAGTGTAAAAAATCGGGACACTTTTTTTTTTTTCGGGGCTGGAGGTGCGGGAGGGGAATAATTGCCTATATAAAGACAAAGCCTCTAATATTGGGGCCTTTGCTCACCCTAAGCCCAGGGCTCCCTAACACAGCTCAGCTGACTCAAGTCCCACTAAACCTGCGCTTAAACTGCGATGCAGACTCACCCAAAGTGGCCACTGACTCTCCCGCCTGGCTTTATAACCACCCCCACCCCCACTGAGGGAGATAGTTGGGGAGGGCACATGGGAAACTGCCCCACATAGAGGCACCATCCGTCCCTTCTCTCTGTCGCGGACCCCTCGGTGCCCTCCCTGCCTCTGGCTGCTGCAGGCTGCAATCCCTGGCCAAATGCCCTCATTGGGTCATGGCTGCTGCACACTCTACGCCAGGGCGGGGCAGCTGCGTGGGGGCGGCGTGGCGTGGGCTGCGGAGCTATTTACCCTGCTGGCGCGCATGGCGCCCAGCACTGAACCGAGCCCACGCACCGCAGGGAGCTGTCCATGCGGTGAGTGGGGAGCGGAGCTACGCGGTCTGCGGGGCGGTGCTGGGGCCCCCTCCAGCCGCCCGGAGCCAGGCGGCGGCGGCTCCCCGAGTGGCGCTGCTGCTTCGGGGCGGGCTTCTCCCCCAGCTTGCAGCCGCGTCGGCTCGCTGCGCTTCCTGGGATGGCGGGAGCCTGGGGCGGCACTCTCTGGCGCTCTGCGCCACGCATGGGGCCCCGAACCTAAGAGCCAGAGGGACCTTCTGGGGGGCGAGGTGAGGAGTCCCAGCGGTGCTTACCTGGGGCGGGTCCAAGGAAGCATCCGGCAGGTCCCTCTGGCTCCTAGGGTCGGTCGAGTGGGTGGGGTGGGGGGGCGGAGGGCTCTCTGCCAGCACCTGCAAGCCCCACCCCCACAGCTCTGATTGGGCAGGAGGGAGCCAGTGTAGCATGCGGAGACCCCCTCCGTCTCTGTGTCTGGGGCTGCCAGCACTGCAGGCTCCTGCCGGCGGGCAGGTGCGCTGCTGGGAGCTGCCCCAGGAAGCGCCGCCATGCCAGCCCCAGGACTTTGGAGGTGATGGTGAGCGGTCTCCCGATATCGGGACAAAGGCCGTCCCGACCGATGTGCGGTCAGGACTCAGGACAAATGTGTTAAAAATCAGGACTGTCCCGATAATATTGGGATGTCTGGTCACCCTAGTAATGGAAGGAAGTTATTTGACGGATTATCAGATTGCATGTTCAAATGCAAACTCTAATTGCAGTATGCAATCTCCGTTTGCTTGTAATGCCGTTCACACTTGTCAAAGTACAGGTCCTCACTGAGTAACAACCATATGCTAAGTGTGAAATTTAATTTTTCAATGTGAATTTAAAGTTCACAAAAAGTGCCCTATTAAAGTGCCGAAATTCTATAATTACAACACAAGCTTCTCCCCACTGCCCTGCTACGTGGATAATCCTGGCTTAGCAGAACCGTATCTAGAGGCAAGAAGATAATTCATTGTCAACTGTCCATTCAATAACTTGGTGCCTCAGAATGCTCTGAAGGTGCAAACTGATGCCAGTTGTAGCAGGGATTTTGTAATATGGTCACATCTGCTCACTATGAACTGGAGTGAGCCCAAGCTCATTTCACAAAGGACTTAAAAAACAACCAGCAGATGGCAACTACTTTCTGATCCAAAACAGATATGAGCCGGCAGCCAGGAGATTAAAGGTTCCATATACAGTCACTACCTTGAGCCATCGAGTCTCCCCTTCAAGATGGAATTTTGAAAAAAATCAGCTTTAGATTTACCAGAGTGAGCAAGCAAGCATGCACACAGTTGTGACAATTCTTGAGAGAAAGTTTTCATTCTCCTGTCACTCACACTACTGAAATTTTGTTATAACTGTAAAAAAATAAAAAACCAAACAAAAACACACCACACAAAAAAACCCCCAACCTTCTGCACTGAGACCACAATGAAATATTTAGCCCCAAAGAAAATAATTAAGGAATGAAAAGTGGGCATTTTTGCAATACAGAGCTTGTCTATAAGGAAAGGAGTCTTACTTCAGCTTCTTTTTCCTGCAAAATCTGATCTTTATTCACTTCCTCATCTTCAATTTTCCTAAGAATAAAAAAAGAGAGGCATAAACATGCATCAACAACATGCGTGTGCCTTCTGGTTCATTTACTCAAAGTGGCAGCTTTGTCACAGAAGTCATGGATTCTATGACTTCCAGAGACCGCTGTGACATTTTCTGCTTCAGCCCCATGCCACCGGGGGGAGTCCTCCCCTTCTCACCCAGCAGGGCTTGGGCTCTCATCCTGCATCAGTTCCATTTTGTCAGTTATTTTTTTACTAAAGTCAAGGACTTCCGTGAATTTTTGTTTATTGCCTGTGACCTGTCCCTGACTTTTACTAAAAATAACCGTGACAAAAATCTTAATCTTATGAATAAGCAACCAAGATTCTCATTCTGAACCAGACTTGCATTCTTATCTCTCACATGTAGTTTCTTTAAATACACATAGGATTTATTTAGGCACTTTCCCCACATCAACTGAAAAACATTTTTCATAAGAATGAACCTTTTTCAGAGCAAGTACACCAATTCCCCCAATCCACCTCCAAGAAAAAGAACAATGAACAAAGAAGCTTAAGACAGGCACAAGTGAGGAATGCAGGAGAAAGTTCCTTGCTGTGAATTAAGACAGCTGTCATCCTTGTTCTATATGCAGGACTTAAACACTGTTCAAAAATAGTACTAAGTGCAGTAATTGATGCAGTAAAGATAAAGTTGTGTCCATGCACATATTTGATTACCACAACAGAGGTATACTAATATCAAACAAAATTTGTTCACCATCACCTAAATACAATTTACTAGAGATGCTACAAGTGCTCCAGTGTTCTCCTCTGTCCTTTACAAGTTCAACCACCTTATTTTCCAAAACCATGTCAGAGTAGCACAGGTAGACCCATCTCAGAAGACGTGCTAAGGTTCATATATCTATGTGACTGAAGCAAAGCAGAAGTTTAAGATGATGGGCAAACTATGAGCATGAGTTCAGAAGTGACATGAAAGCTTAAACCCAAATAAATTTGTTAGTCTCTAAGGTGCCACAAGGACTCTTCGTTGTTTTTGTTAAAATAACTGGGCATCAGTTTTGGGTTTTCCTAGAGGCCCACTAGGATCTATGTGAGGAATTTGGCTGCCCTTGCAGCTGGTACCGTTTCCTATAAGATCAGAGACATGAAATAGAACTAGCATATGCCACAGGTTTGCGACCAACCATATGAAAAGCCATGCATTATCATCAAGATTTAAGATAAAGCAAAATGTTTTCTCAAAGTACCAAGTGCAAACCTAGAGCTTTTTCAGAAGAAAAAGATCCTTCACAATTCCTCCTGGCTTCTAAATATCTTGCCACTTAATTCAGAGCTGGATTTCATGTAGCATATCACTGCCATTCCAATAATTTGGGAATTTTATTTGCGTTTACCATTGACTCAGTGGGACCAACACCTTAATTCCTTTACTCTTCTATATATTCCATACATAATTCAGCTTGCTCAATAAGTGGGTGCATTTAGCCATGTAGTTGATAAGACCTGTTAATCAGGTGTACACATGTTCTGTAAGTGACTTAAATATGATACAAATTCAGATATGTACATTGATGAGCACCATACAAAATATCTAGGAAAGCCTCCCAAAATGAGGGCAGAGCAGCATTTTTCCCTTTCTCCACCTATGGGGCAGTTTGAGAGAGACAAAAGAATTCAGGTTTTTTAAAAGTGTGTATACATCTGTTTGGAGATCTTACTGTGAAAAAGCAAGCTCCAAGCAAATCAGTCTAAGAGATGTGTTTTGCAGTCATGTGTAGAGGTGTATTCAGAAGTGGTATAAAGAGCAATATATATTAAGACAGCATCAAATGAAAACCACCACTAAAAAGTAGGCTTATCACCTATGTAGACTACAGAAGAGTGATGATGCTTTCAACAATCAGCCTGGCTTCAGGAACCAATAGCACTTGCAAAGCAGGTTTAATTTTAACTGCTATGTAAGTAACCCAATGCAAGTTACAAGGGACACTTCAACTTAAAATTTAGCCAATTTCAAGGTGTTAGATGTAGTTTCAAGTACTACACATGCCCAAGTTTCCCTGCCATTTTTTTCTCCTCTCCCCACTGCAGCGTCAAAGACCCACACAAATTTAAAAATTTTATTAAAGCGAATGTTAAAATTTTTTTTAATAGTACACAGATTAAGAAAAGAGTGTCTGTATATCTGGGTATAGTGCTTAGATTATCCACAATACATAGTTTGTTTTAAAAAGTCCCAAGATACATATAGTGCATAATCAGCAATAATAATCACCAAATTAAGGTGAATAAATTTAACAATTCAGTTTAGATTTAGAATCTGAATACTCGGGTATATCACTCATAAAAAGTTATACAGAGAGTTGGTTGCAGAAAGCAAATATAGGAATGAGTGTAGATTGTCCCTCAGTAATTGAGCATTTAGGGTAGATTGCCCATTTGGAAAATACAATCCATAAGGAAAGTATTTCAGTTACTTTCCCCACTGCGCTTTTCATCAGCACTCCAGCTCATCCCTCCTGGTATTGCCAATGTCTGGTGATGTGTTCTATGTAGATGTCCCTCGATCACCTGATGGCGTCCGACACCACGAGTTGCCGCATCAGCAGAGCGTACCGCTGACCGATTCCGCATTCTCTCAACACTCGCTCATTACTGGTGTCCCATGTGCCCAGGGCTCCGATGATCAGCGCATCTGTCTGAACCTGGTAAGCCTTAGCTCTCAAGGTGTCGGCCAGAGGGGCGTATTTCTCCACCTTTTGAGCTCTGGCGTTGCAGAAGGCCAGGATCCTGTTCTCGAAGGGCACTGTGACGTCCACCATGATGATTTTCTTCCAGTCCTCATTGGTGATGACGATGTCTGGTCACAGTTGGCTGTTGGTTCCGGGGATGGTGGAGTTCATGGCAACCTTCCCTACGGGTGGTGGGATGGCTCTGACCAGGTGATCTTATATGGTGTTGTGTCATAGAATATCAGGATTAGAAGGGAGGTCATCTAGTCCAACCCCCTGCTCAAAGCAAGACCAATCCCCAACTAAATCATCCCAGCCAGGGCTTTGTCAAGCCTGACCTTAAAAACCTCTAAGGAAGGACATTCCACCACCTCCCTAGGTAACCCAATCCAGTGCTTCACCACCTTCCTAGTGAAAGTTTTTCCTAATATCCAACCTATCCCCCACTGCAACTTGAGACCATTACTCCTTGTTCTGTCATCTGGGACCACTGAGAACAGTCTAGATCCATCCTCTTTGGAACCCCCTTTCAGGTAGTTGAAAGCAGCTATCAAATCCCCCCATATTCTTCCCTTCTGCAGACTAAACAATCCCAGTTCCCTCAGCCTCTCCTCATAAGTCATGTGCTCCAGCCCCCTAATCATTTTTGTTGCTCTCTGCTGGACTCTTTCCAATTTTTCCCCATCCGTCTTGTAGTGTGGGGACCAAAACTGGACACAGTACTCCAGATGAGGCCTCACCAGTGCCTAATAGAGGGGAATGATCACGTCCCTTGAGCTGCTGGCAATGCCCCTACTTATACAGCCCAAAATGTAGTTGGCTAGTGTAGTGTGTCGCAGCTGCCAGGCTCTGAAATGGGGCTTGCAGCTATACAGGACGTGGGGTAGCATCTCATTGGCATAGCGGCACTTCCTGCATTGCTTGTCCTGATTCCCATGGCGGATGGCTTCGTTCAGTGGGATGCAGTTGAGCCGGGCCCTGTGGATGAACCTCCAGTCGGCAAATCGGGTGAAGCCGCCCCCGGGGAGGAAGTGGTTGCTGGCGTCCCACTTGCATGTCACCTCGAATGCCTTGCCCTGGTCCAGCTTCCGTTTCAGGTTTTCCACGTATGGCCAGTAGATGGCATCCTTCAGGGTCCTCTCCAGCATGGTTCTAGCTCTCGGAGTGATGATAGTGTGATCTGTATTCTTCACCTGTGGCACCAGGACTCCCAGCTCCTGGCATTCCTTGCACCACATCCAGCGGCTGCCGATACACTTCTCCAGTCGTTGCATAGCGTTGCAGGCATGAGTCTAGAGCGAAGCATGCATATCTAACCATACATTAAGTGTTGTCAAATGCATAAAGTAAACCAACTGATGTTTACTAAGAAGATGGTAATTTGACACCCACCACTTCATAATACTCAAAGTAAGATACAGCCCTTAAATTTATAGCTAGATAGGAGACAAAAACATCTTTAGTGTAATCTAGAAAGATACCACAAAACATATTGACTATCCTCAATCTGAGAATCTTGGTGTACACTGCCTATTTCCTATTCTTTCAAGATTATGAGGCAGAAAGCTCAGCAGTTTTAACTCCACTTTTAATCTCCATGAGATTCTGAGCAGCACACAATCACAGATAGACCAGTTCTATATTAAAGCTATATATACACACCAAGCCCTTGAAACACACTTGCTAAATAACAGGAATCCAGTTCAACAAAAAATCCCTTTAAAGACTAGAGAGGGGTTACAATTTCAAAAAACAAGGTTGCTGAAAACAGAGACTAATAGCTTGCTGGTTTGCCTGGAGGGAGAACTGAACTACCAGGCTACCATAGAGGGGTTGGAACCCATTTCTATCCTGACCCATCTGGTTCTCTCTCCAGTCTTAACAGCAGGGAAAATCCACTGCTGGTTGTGAAAGATTGTCAGCCCTATTGGTGTGTGATCATGTAACCCTCTAGTGGCTGAAACGTACAAAAGCAGTTTTCAACTTTTTTAAGCCAAGGCATACCTGATTAATTTCTACCTGAAACTCAGACCTCCCCCAACTCAAAACAAACATTAATTTTAATCAAAATGAAGTTTTCCCTGTCTCCTTCACTCCTGCTGTGAAGGATCTAGCTCTGTTTCTCCCACCCTCCAACCTCCCAGAGAAAAGGGAACTAGCATATTTAAAGAAGGCATCATCTGTCAACTACTCTGCAATATAGGAAAACTCTGCAGTTTGCAGGAGGTAAGATAAAGTGCTTGTAGTGGAACTTCAGGTTTACCCTGTGATTTAAAAAACAAACAAATCCAACCACCTGTCCATATAGTAGAATCTGGTGAGAACATTAAATTCCTTTTCAAAAGTAGACTGCCAAGACAGATTTCTAACCCTGGAGACACTTCCAAGAACAATGTAATATCTTTTGCCTCAATCTCACAGTATCTGCCATCCCGTTTTTCTTTCACTACCACCACCCCATCCCCTTTCTTTGAGAATGGTAGGGAGAATTTAAAAGAACATAAGGGAAAGAGGGAGAGAACAGAACTCATTCTCATTTTTCTATTCCCCCCTCTCAGGAAATGAACATGGAAACCCTTTCAGGATGGAGAGCCAAACAGCTCTTGGAGGAAAAAGAAAGCTGTGGTGCTAAAGACTATTGGGAATTCCTCATAGATAAGGTGTTACAAGTTCTTGATTAGCAAGATAGCATACTAAAGGCAATCATTCCTTATTAAAGGCTTAATCCAGCAAGGTTCTGAGGGAGTTGCAGAGCCTACCTGCCAGTGGGCAAGGGGTGCTTGTGAGGAAGTCTAACGGTACGTCTACACTACCCGCCGGATCAGCGGGTAGCGATCGACCTATCGGGGATCGATTTATCGCATGTAGTGTAGATGCAATAAATTGATCCCCGATCACTCTCCCGTCGACTGCTGAACTCCAGCTCGGCGAGAGGCGGAAGCAAAGTCGACGGGGGAGTGGCGGCCGTCGATCCCGCGCCGCGAGGACGCGAAGTAAGTGATTCTAAGTCGATCTAAGATACGTCGACTTCAGCTACGCTATTCTCGTAGCTGAAGTTGCGTATCTTAGATCGATCCCCCCCATAGTGTAGACCAGGCCTAAGAGTTTATTAGTGGCTGCTGCCACAGCTTCATTTCACATCCACTGGCTCTACTGGTACCCAACTGAGTCCCAAGGACAGTAAACCAGTTACAATTCAATTTTTAGTAGTGGGAAGTGTGGTTTACATATACCCAGCATAACATGCATTCTGAACAGAGAACAATGGATAGAATCTCAAGCTTTATATCAACTGCAGTGGTTTCTGATCCTTCAGAGTAGTAAAGTGCTACTCTGAAAAGGGATTTTGTACAAAATAGGACCATGGCATTCCATAGGTATCTTTACGACGACTCCTGGATCAACTATTTTCAGTTTACAAGAATCCCTCTTTCCCCATCCCACTGAATGCTAGCCTTTATACTCTTGCCTCAGAGAGGAATTCAGTTCTTTCCTTCTCAAAGACCATGTGATAAATGAAAGGGGGGGAGGGGGAAAGCTCCCTTTTATGGACACCCAGCCAGCCAGCCAGTTAGCCATAAAGACCCTCTTGGTGGCTGTCCTCTGCTTGCTTTACCTGTAAAGGGTTAACAAAGTCCCCCAGGTAAAGGAAAGGGAGTGGGCACCTGACCAAAAGAGCCAATGGGAAGGCTAGAACTTTTTAAAATGGGGAAAAGAACTTCCCCTGTCTGTTTTTTCTCCAGGAAAGAGGGGAACAGGGCGAAGTTATGCTATGAGAAGCTTTAAGCCAGGTATGATCATATATCATCAGATCATACCTAGAACTACTTATTTGGAACTCCCAAATGTGTAAGTAGATCAGAAATGTTTAGAAAGACGCGATTAGGTTTATTTCTGTTTATTTCTTATGGATAATGGACTCCTCTGTGTTAATCCCAGATGCTTTTGTTTGCTTGTAACCTTTAAGCTGAACCCCCAAGAAAGCTATTTTGGATGCTTTAATTTTCGGAATTGCTCTTTTAAAATCTAGCAAAAGCCTAAGTTCCAAATGTATTTTCTTTCTTTTTTGGTTTTAATAAAATTTACCTTTTTTTAAGAACAGGATTGGATTTTTGGTGTCCTAAGAGGTTGGTGCATGTTGTTTAATTAGCTAGTGGCAACAGCTAATTTCCTTTGTTTTCTTTCTCAGCTCTTCCCCAGTGTGTGTGTGTGCGCATGTGCGTGAGAGAGAGAGCGCGAGCGCGCTTGAGGGTACCCCACAGGAAGGAATTCCCAAGTGCGTCTTCCTGGGTTCCAAAAGGGGTTTTGCATTTGGGTGGTGGCAGCGTTTACCAAGCCAAGGTCAGAGAAAAGCTGTAAACTTGGGAGTTTAAAACAAGCCAGGAGTGGCAAGTATTAGTTTTTAAAATCCTTGCAGGCCCCCATCTTCTGCACTCGAAGTGCCAGAGTGGGGAACCAGCCTTGACAGACCATCACCATAGAAAGTTCTGCAGGCCAAACTAGTGATACCTGCACACCAATGCCTTCAAAAGAGTTGCTCAAACAAGACTGTCCAGTTTTTAGTTAGATGTTACTAATCAACTCTACTGATGCATAAGGATACTATCTGGTTCTTAGATACTATATCAGCAGTCAAACTAAGAGAGTAGAAACTCTCATAAGTTTGTTGGCTATGCAACATTAATAGACATAAAACCTGCACAAAATTATTTTAGTCAATGAAGTCAGCAAATAGGATTCTGAATACACAGGAAGCAGGTCTGGTGAGTAAGGGGCTGTTTCTGTCATCACTTTTCCTGGAAGAAAAAATTTAAGAGGCAGCTATGTCAAATAGCTGGTGACAGGACAATGGTAGGGGATGGACAGAGTATGTTTCATACTGAGTACAGAAAGGGGTGGGGGAAAGGGGGGGGGGGGGGACAACAACAAATCCCAATGAAACCAGAAGAAAAAGTAGAACTCGATACATCCTTTTCATTTCATCAACTCAATTGTCTGTCCAGATTTACTAACAATTCATTTCCTCTATTCATGTTTAAATCTTAGGTGTTAGAAGAGACTGATCCACCAGCTTCCAGTTTTTTGGTTACAGCTCCTGAACATCCTATGGTACATCAGATCCTGCTACTGAAAGGTCAGCATGAGAAGGGGAAGGACAGACAGAAAGGTAGACTCAGAGGAGACAAAGGTAGACTGTAACCATGCACTGACAACCTGCCGCCTCTTTTAAGTCTCTCAGAGCGGAAGTTCTCATAGTGAAGGTCCTGGGTCACCTCCTGAAGATCCTGCATATGGGTACTGGAAGAAGAAAAAAAGGAATTGATAGTGAAACCATGCCCTGTGCCGAATCATAACTTGTTGAGGCACTTTCTTGATGCGTGACTCAAACATAGTATGAATAGGGATAGTCTGGTCATTTGAACCCAAAATGCAAAAATACAAGCGCATTCTTTTACAACCCTCACGTCACTGAACCTCCACATATCCCCTCCTCTCCCCATGACATTAACATTCATTTTTTACAATGTTTATTTTTCTTGAACAGTAGTAGGTCACAACAACCAGCAGTCCCAAGTACTGAAAGTAAGGTGTGCGAGTACATGAAGGTTCCTTGCCATTTGTAGAGAGTGGAGCAACAGCAGCAAGCGTTGCCTTCTCCCCCTAAACATGGGGGTAAAGAGGTACAACAGCTACACTTCAGTGTGGAGGAATTGGGAGCGGTCTTTCCTCAAACAATTACTTCCTCTTCCTGGGGAAGGCTCAGGTGGCAAGTTCCATGCAGGGCTCTGTGAAAGGGATACTACTGCCCTGAATATTAGACAGGGTAAGTCTCCCAGGCCCCAGTGACGCTGTATGGAATATGTGGAACACTGTGATATTATTGATACCAATATTATAAAATTGCAATCAATCTGACCAGATATGCCATGTAAGATAGCTGTGAAAATGTTATAAATTTACCAAGTATGATAATCTTGTTTATATGTTTGTATCACCCTTGTATTGTGAGCTGTAGATATCTGTATTTCAAAACTTGTGCAGTGTTTCTGAGTGATACCCCCAGACAGAATAGCCTCAGCACTAAGCCTGCTTGATGGCCCATCAAGTGTCATCAGCTGTACAATGAACCCATTGAAAGGAGCCAGGGGAAGCACACTTTGTGACTGGTTGGTGAGTTTAACTTCAGTGTTAACCACAGTTTTGGGAATATCTGCTCTCCCTTTTGCAGCCTGCCATGTCCTTGGCATTTTCAGTGAGGGCTACCCCAGGCACACCAGGTCACATCCCCACTGCTCTTTCCCCCTTTAGCTCGTCCGGAGAGAAAGATAATGGTGAGCATTTCTTGTCTTATGCAATCCACTATGGATGTTCTCCCTCTCCTGAAGGAAGGCCAGGTCTACACTAAAAAGTTAGGTTGACAACGCTATATCTATCAGGGGTGTGAAAAATTCACAGCCTTGAGCGATATAGTTATCCTGACCTAACCCCCCATGTAGACAGTGCTAAGTCGATGGAGTAATTCTTCCATCAACCTAGCTACCACTTCTTGGGGAGGTGGGTTACCCACACTGACGGGTGAGCCCCTCCTGGTGGTATAGCGAGTGTCTACTCTGAAGCACTACAGCAGCACAGCTGCAGTACTGCAGCCTTTCTAGTGAAGACAGCCATACGCTCCCCTTCTGTGAAACCGTCAGGTGACACTTTAATGAACGTTTTGTTTTTGTTTTTTTTAAGTTATACACATAGGTATTGATACTTTTTCCATTTCTAATTCCACCTTCTGGAAATGAGGTTTAGTGATACCATCAGGATTTTGGTTGCTCTCCCTTCAGAGCAGGATGGCTTACCTCTACCAGAATAGTTCAGTATGTGGCTCCATTTGCCTGGCTGCAGGGAATGCAGCATGCCAACATTTCAGTCCCAAAGACCCGGGTTGGAATTTGATCATGGACTAACCTGAAGATTTATCCCTCACAGAAGCCCTAACCCAAGCAGATAGCTTCCAAAGCTTTAGTACACTGATGTGTACTTCAGTAATACTGTTTATTCCCTTCAAATTTAAAATGTTTGCAAGGAAGTCTTTCATCAAAGCTGAGAGACTTTAGCAACTAATTTAACCCACGATGGTTAGATCCGACTGCTGGACATGAAAGGTCTGAGAAAAGAAAATTTCATTCTCACTTGGGAATTTCCTTTGCACGGCCAGAAGTCTGTATAGTTAGGGGCTCTTGGTAATAAATATCCTTTTGAGCAGGGATTCTCAAACTGGGGGTCGGGACCCCTTAGGGGGTCGTGAGGTTATTATGTGGGGGGGTCGCGAGCTGTCAGCCTCCACCCTAAACTCTGCTTTGCCTCCAGCATTTATAATGGTGTTAAATATATATATAAAAAAAGTGTTTTTAATTTATAAGGGGGGTCACACTCAGAGGCTTGCTATGTGAAAGGGGTCACCAGTACAAAAGTTTGAGAATCACTGCTTTTGAAGGAGGGATAACTACATATTAGCGTATTAAAAGTTTATTAGAGACCTTTCCTACCAAAGGGCTGTAGATCTACAGAGAACAAGAAGTCTATTTTGTAGGGTTTTGAGAATGTATGTACTGAAGGCCCAGTTGCTCCCTTGAAGTTTCTTTGTATGTATGCAGTGTTGTTGTAGCCGTGTTGGTCCCAGGACATTAGAGAGACAAGATAGGTGAGGTAATAATTGGTCCAATAAAAGTTATTACCTCACCCACCTTCTCTCTCTCTAGTTTCCTTGTATGATGGGATAGACAGGCCAAACTAAAAAACTCACTTACATGGTCAAGTGTATGGCAACATAATGGGCTACCCCATTAGCTTTATTAGGTCTTGTCTACATGGGGAAATGACAGTGGTATGACCTAAGGTGTGAATTTAAAGTGGTATAAACTCCTGTGTGGACACTTCTTTCAGTATCAACTCTAGGTGACTGGGAACAGGTTTAAAGCTCAACCAAAAACACTTCTCAAAATAAGTGTCCACGCAGGGGTTTGAACCAGTTTAACTTAAATTGTCTTTTTAACGGATATAGCTAGGCCAGGGCAATCTTCCCATATATAGCAGGCCCTAGACTCTGAAATGCAAACCTTAAACCAGGCTCAGCCTTTGATGGGGGTACCCCCCCTCCCCCAAATAGGACTGCTGAGCAACAAAGCACTAGAAAACACTATTAACTTTTTATAGGTTTTAGTTCCGTGCAGATATTTTGATTGCAGTTTTAATATGCAGGGAGTGCTGCTCAACCTCGAGGTTCTTGAGACTTTGACGAAAGGACGACAGTACTACCTCTTGTATCCTAAGCAAGAGGTTTGAACACATGATTAAGTTTTGATAGAAGTGTAATAGTCTTACATTAGCATGGTTCTCAGCTTCAGGAAGTCATTGTGTTCTGGGTTCTCCACTTCAACTACACCCCATGGGTAGAGACGACCTCTAACTTTTTTACCTTTGGCTTCAATCAACTGATTGGATCCCACTACACAAAATGGGATACTGACCTGAAAATCAAGAGTCACCAAGAATGAACTAGAAACAAAATATAACCAATAATAAATTCAGTTTCACTAGACTTTGCATAAAAAAGCAATAAGCTTTATGTAGTACTTTTCATCTGTAGTTCTCAAAATAATTTACAATGAATGGCAAGACTCATTATCCCCATTTTTCAGACGGGGAAACTTGGGCACAGAGTTACAGTGACTTACCTGAGGTCAGACAGCAGTGGCAGAGCCTGGAACAGAATCCAGGTCTTGTTTTAAAATTATATATTCACCTTGGAAAGTCTGGTAAAACATGATACACCACTTCTAGCTCAAGAACTGTATCCATCACAACTACTTCTAATCTAAAAAACTATTCTTACCTTCAGGAGCCTGGTCTGTTCTTTAAAATCTTCATCCTCATCTGATTCTGCATCAGGCAGGTGATAAATCTTGATGCCATGTTGTTCAATTTCATCCAGAATCTGAAAGAGTATATCAGGAATGAAGGGAATATACATGACAAGTCAATCCTTTAACTTGCAAGGTAAACTAATTGCACAAGAACCATGTCCAAAGAAAATCTAGATTTTTAAAAATCCTAATTACTTGCCTAATTTTTTTTTGTTTTTGTTTTAAAATAAAGACCATAGTTGGAGAGAATGATTGTAAACTGACTTAACTATCTTGAGTTGTTCTAAACACCCATAAAAAATTACTTAATCCTATCATACCAATATATAAATCTTGCCCTCAAATTTGAGACAAATGACCATTCTGTTCCTTCCAATTCCAACATGTTAGCGTTTTGGAAAATTCCTGTCTCTTTCTTGGAGAATTCAGGTTTACATTGTAGAGAGATACACATAAATTTACCCCCAAAACGATAGCACTGATTAATGTGGCAATTGTGCATAGTGAGGCATAAGCCTTTGCAATTAATTCACTAGTGTGTTTATCACTGCTACAATACCATTTTGTGATTATGGAGTATAAAAATAGTAATCTCTAAAGTTTGTACATAAAATTTGGTTAAAACTAATGCAAGTGCAATATCCCCTTCCCCATTTAATATCCCTCTCTAAGGCTATGTCTACACTGGCAATTGAACGACAAAATTTTTGTTTTTCAGGTGTTTAAACCCCCCTTCACTCCCCCCCAAAGGACAACATTTTTGCCATGGCAAGTGCCAGTGTGAACAGCGTGTTGTCAACAGAAGAGCTCTCCAGCCAACAACGCGAACACCGCTTGTGGGGGGGTGAGGGGTGGTGGAGAAGTTTTTTGTTGGCAGGAGAGCCAACACACAGCAGCTACATTGCGCGACTTTTAGCAGCATGGCTGTGGTGACACAGCCATGTTGCTAAAAGCTGTATAGTGTAGACATAGCCTTAGGCTAGTTGTAGCCAGCATATTCTAAGTGTTACCTTCTTTGCTCAACACACATTACTTAAATTTTGCTTTAGAAGAAAATTGTTCGCCTTCCATGACTGCATAGCAAAATGTATATAAATATTATATATATAAAAAACCAAAATCACACCACTTGTTGAAGTTTGTTTTATGGTATGGAGACTGCCATCTTCATTATTAATTGTGCTGGAGAGAATTTTCCATGGGGAAAAGTCACTAACTGAACAGTAATTTGTGAGTAAATGTATTTTTGTTTTTATATCAATTTTTTACTTTCTGGGCAGATGGGGTCAAGCATTAGAGTAAAAATACGCTTGGGGTTCTCAACCTCACTCTACTAAGACATGAGCCACACTATGAGAAAGTGTCTCATTGACACTCCTCTCCCCACTGGTGATAGAATCTCTGTGGCAACTACAGCAATTACTTACTTTCTTAATGTTGCCTTGCCATATAATATATTTTTAGCTGTCAGTGTGATGTAGCAGAAGGAAATCAAGGAGAGTCAGCATGATGTGAGAACTAGCTTTGGGTCGGCTACTGGTGGTTCATGGATCACAATTTGGAAGCCACTGATATAAACAGGCAATCACCCTCCACTCCCTCCAAGACAGTGAGCAGACTTATTCTCAACTTCTCTTCTGGACTGGAGGGGAGAAAAGATTTCTCTCCTTTTTAGCTCAGAAGATTCACTGAAAATAGAAGAGCTGAATGATGAAAGCACTCCCATCCACGAGGGGAGGGAAGAAAAAGACATGTTGCATATGAAGCAGTAAGATAACGGACCTAACTCCTGGATTCAATCTGGCAGTAAAGTAAACAGATGAAATTCAAAACAAAAGCATGTGTAGCCACATTTAAATAACATACCTTTCAATTTACCTATAAACTGTGTACAATGAAAATGCTTTCTCACCACAGTCAACAAAACATGATGGAGACTGTTTACAAGGAAAATGGTAGCATCCATGGATTAAGTTCTACCATTTTATTGTTAAATACAATATATTTTTTTTAAAAGTCAAATTTTTAAAAAGAAAAAAACCAGCATGATTCTGAATTTCAGGGGGGGGGGGGGAAGGGGGAAGAGGGAAATCAGATTTACTTCAAACAACTCAACTTGGAACTGCTTATTGCTCCCAGTTACATTTTCAAAGCAAAATAAAATTTGCAGAGATATGGGGCTACCAGTTTAAGAGTGGCCTCCTATCCTGAATTCTGGCTCCCATAAATCCTTTATTCCTGCCCCTCCCTCAATTAAGAGCTAGCAGTACCTGTATTTCAAAGCCAAGTGTAATTAACTCACTGACCAGACTTCAGGAAGCAAGTTGAAAGGATTTACAGAATGAGTGGAAGTTTTAAATTTAAGAGTGGTGGTTGGGTCACCAGGGCTTCTTTAACAAGTTAATTACACTTTGCATTGTAAAACTCAAACAGATATAACCAGCTCTTGCTTGATTTAAAAATTAAAGAGTAAAACTTAAAAGCTCTTTAAGGCTATAAGGATCTGACACTGTGTCTAAGAAGGGGTGGAATAAACTGGTACCAAGCAGTGGGGGTAGGGAGTGTCAATACATAAAGAAAGTGATAACATATGTTAACTGTGTGATTTTTAACCATTTAAATGTGTTTAAGTTTAAGTGTTTAAATTATAACGGAGTCACCTACTTTAAATAAGCATTAGCACTAGCAAACAAACTTATGTTCTTATGTTAATCCATTGCTTCAGTCAGACAGCCCCAAAATTTTAAAATTCATTTTATAATTTAACACTAGTGTGCATAGCCAATCCGAGCATTGCTGAAAATTTTTTAAGGATAATACCCCAGTCAAAAAAAGGATCAGAATCCTCAGGATGCCAAAGACTGTGGGTGTTTTCTGGCAAATTTTAAACCATGGTACACCATGCCTGTACAGTGTCATGTGGGAGAACAGCACTTTTCTTGGCTGAAGTCTCCCTGCTTGCCTACACTAGTGTTATTAGTAGCCAACATTAATATACTTTAATGCAAACAAAATTAGAACTTACCCTTTTCTTCAGCCTTTCCCGTTCCTTCAGAGTAAGTGTATCAGCTTTTGCAATTACAGGTACAATATTCACTTTGTTGTGTATGGC
This sequence comes from Platysternon megacephalum, assembly GCA_003942145.1. Lineage (NCBI taxonomy): Eukaryota > Metazoa > Chordata > Testudines > Platysternidae > Platysternon > Platysternon megacephalum. The sequence goes on along the minus strand of QXTE01000149.1, from coordinate 2,347,305 downwards.
CTTCATAAACTCAATATCCAAGGGTTTAAGACTGAAAATAATGTTGAAGTTTTAAAGAGTGTCAGGTATTTAAATGCCTAATTTATTTTTACACTAAGATGAACATATACACAATCTCACAAAGATGAGGTTTTTTTCAAACACAGTTCTTAAAGTTTCCATTTTCAACAATTCTAGATTGTCATCCCAAAAGTCCCCCACTTCTCCCCAAAAGGGTAAATTCACCACCTCTAATAGTGCTATGTAACGCTTTCGATATGATCTACCTGTCTTGTTTTTCAAAACTTAGTGAGCACAAACGCTTACAAAGTAAAAGTTGTCCAAAAAGAAAAAAAAGTGCATAGATACCTACCCATGACCAAATGGTGAAATGAAGTAGAAGCAACAGTGTACCCGGTTATCTACAATATGCCGCCTGTTCAAGCCACTCTCATCATGCAGATACCGCTCAAATTGCTCATCAATATAAGAAATGATGGTCTTAAAACTGTAAGAAACATGTGGATTAATATATTTATACTGACCATTTAGATGCTCACGCTCCATATTCTGAAGAGGGGTTTTGTAGTAATTTTTCAAAGAAAAACTAACACACCAAGTTACCCTTTAACCAACCAACCTACTACCCCTCAATATCAAGCAAGTATTGGGGCAGTGAAAATAAGATAAGCTAACAAGATTGGAGGCCACAGTAGTATATACTCTTGGATGTTAGGCAAGTCAAACTCCTGTGTTAATGATATATATATCTATATATATAGAAAATGCACAAGGGTAGTAAAAAAAGGAAAAAAAAAATCAGTACTATATTTTATTCCTCTAGTGACTTTCTACTGAGATTTCCTCTTGTGTTAATATTAAACAGATGTTCAAGATACTCTTGACTTAAACGTTCCAACTCAGTTTGGGGGGCGGGGGGGGGGGCGGGGGGAAACGGGGG